>JAVMSB010000114.1:0-88929 GCA_031761475.1 Penicillium pancosmium | reverse complement strand
CCCATCCCCCAAATCAAATTGAGCCAAAATTAAATAAAAATAAAATAAAACGGGAATTAAAAATAATTACAACTTTACGACCCACTTCCCTTTGTCTTTATTCCTGATTTGATTTAACATAACATGTTTGCTGCTATCTGCATCCTGCGCCTTTCTGTACAGCTGTAACCAAAATTCCCAAATTCTGAACGGTTGACGTTTTAGTCTCTTTTGGCGCCTGATCACATCGGCTGTCTATAGATGGAGCTATCCACTGTCGACACCCGCGGATTAATATAATAACTCCCTTTTCCCCTCGTCCTCATGCAATGACTCCTTTTTGCTCATCATCATCCTTTCTCAACCTTTTGGAAATCTCAGAGCCTTTTCCTCTTCATACACACCCCCTTCCTCAAGATTCTTTATAGATCCCTTCCTCATTCTTCCTACCTCCCTTTCCCATCCGCTTCGACATACATCTCTCTCTCCCCCTTCTCCCAATCTCTTGAATTGCGCTATCTGTCGATCCAACGATATTCAAGCTCTGGAGCATAACGACTTCCCGGAATTCCTGCCTTGGTTCCTGAGCACTAAATTTGTTCCTCGCTCGCACTTCCTACCGAAGAAAAAAAGACTTCCGGAGCTTTTCCACTCCCTTGCAGTTTGTCTCATAGTCTTCTGCGATCTTCTGCGACTCGAGGATCTCCCACCCTACCTTATCGGACTTGCGATAGAATTTCCAACCGCAGGGGGAGCAATGCTGAAGCCTTAAAAAACAAATCAGTCCACGCTCCTTGCTCCGATCCGACGTTCAGCCTTTCGCACCAATTGCATTCTCTCCCTTCCGACCCTGACGCATTAACCTGGGGTAATCTTAAGGGGACAGGATCAAAAATCAAAAGGACCTATTTGGTACTTTTTTTCCCTGCCCTTTTTTTTGGGATTGTCAACTACGTATTCCGGAGTGAAGTGGGGTCCTTACTACGCCTCTTTACTTTTTCTGGGACCACAGCTTCTGACAGCTCTCTTTTTTTCCTCTTCTTTTTTTTTAAAACCCCCCTATTGTCGTGATTTCTTTTCTCACTTGTCATCACAATGTTTCAACGGCCAGCTTGTTTACAGGGCCGGCGACCACGCCATGGATCCGGTGAAGATTGGTCCAAATTTCCCATTCGACAATTATTCGTCTTAGGTAAGTCAACAGTACTTTTGCTTGCATTGCGAACTATGTGGCTGTCCCGTGAATATGGGACACTGTTGAGCAGCATGATGGCTACTCGACAATTTCATCCTGTCGATAGTATGAGAACAGGGGCTGACGAGATGTAGCACTGGTCCGAATTTGTGAGCCCATTGCTTTCATGTCCATTTTCCCATATGTGTATCACATGGTGGAATCATTCCATGTGACGGACAACGACCAGAAGATTGCGCTCTACGCCGGAATGATCACCTCTTCTTTCACCTTCGCCGAATTCTCCGCTGGCATGTTCTGGGGCCGGATGAGCGACCGCATCGGCCGGAAGCCTGTGCTCATCATGGGGTTAGTGGGAACGGCCATCAGCATGGTTGCCTTTGGATTTGCGCCCAACCTGGCGACGGCGATGATTGCGCGCGCTCTTGGGGGTCTGCTGAACGGCAATATTGGTGTTCTTCAGACGACTGTGGCGGAGATCGTCACGGTCAAGGAGCATCAGCCTCGAGCCTATTCTATCATGCCCTTTGTCTGGTGTCTCGGTTCGATCGTTGGGCCGGCTATGGGCGGTGCCCTGGCCCAACCCTGCGAGAACTATCCGTGGCTCTTTGCGCGAGAGACCTTCTTTGACCGATTTCCATTCCTGCTGCCCAATCTGGTTTGCATTATCGTCCTAATCTGTGGCATCGTTGTTGGTACCCTGTTTCTGGAAGAGACCCACCCGGAGAAGAAGCACCGCCGTGACCCTGGCGTGGAGTTGGGCCACTGGCTCGTCAACCAATGCTGGGGCTCGCGCGTGCAACTCCCCGAGGATTCAGACGTGGTCGAAGAGACAAAGTACTTCGTCTACGGGGATATGCCACCCGAGTACGAGAGTGCCGAATCATCCCCTTGCCTGCGCCCCGTGAAGGACGCCTCAACAACCTCCGAGTGTGACCTCGAGGGCCAGAAATCCCCCGTTCCCAAGGCGTTCACCCGACAAGTCATCATCACCATCGCTGCTTACGGCATTCTGGCATAGTGAGTTGGCCCCCTTACCCCTCCACCCACCCTCTTCCTCTTCCCTGGCTGTGTAGGCTTGGCGAGGGGTTGCATTTTGTTGCACTTTGTTCCGCCCGATTTCCATGATGCTGACAACCTTGTTTCTTTTTCTGCAGCCACAGCGTCTCCTTCGATCAGCTGATGCCAGTCTTTCTGAGCACACCCAAATCCGACGACCGCGTTGTTTTGCCCTTTGAGTTCACTGGTGGTCTCGGGCTTCCCACCAAGACCATTGGTCTGATGTTAGCCGTGCAGGGTGTCTACTCCATGATTGCCCAACTATGGCTATTCCCATTCGTTGTCAAGCACTTTGGCACTGTGCGCACGTTCCGTTTCGTGCTGCTTGTCTGGCCGCCTCTCTATTTGGCCGTGCCCTATCTTATTCTTCTGCCGGCTAAATTGCAGATGCCAGCCGTCTACGTCGCCCTGATCAGCAAGATCACCTTCCATGTCATCACCTTCCCCGCCATCAACATCATCCTTGCTAATGCCGCCCCCACGTCGAAGGTTCTGGGCTCTATCAACGGTGCTGCTGCTTCCACTGCTAGCCTCAGTCGTGCCTTTGGTCCGACAATAACCGGTCTTCTGCACTCCAAGGGGCTTGAGAGCGGACACTCCGTGCTGGCATGGTGGGCCTGTGGTCTCGTCTGCTTGATTGGTGCCTTCCAGAGCTTTTGGATGGAGGAATCTTCAGAGCCCGAGCGGTTCAAGGACCAGCCTGATGTGAGTGAGGCGGAGATGAAGCGAGAAGCTCTCTCAGAGCCCTTCACCCCGCGCACTTCTATCTCCACGATCTCGGAAGAGGAGCAGCGACTGCTTTCTTTACGTTCCAGCATTGACCACGATTACGACGTTTCAAATCTGAACTTGACCATGCCTACCGCCGATGAGGATTTGACGTCAGTTCCTCGCATTTAATCTACACCGTCTGATTATGCTCTTTCCGACATCGAACGAAAAAAGAAAAAACTGGGCTATCTGCCTTGCTCATTCCCTTTTTCTTCTTCTTTACCCTTTCCTTTTTTTTCAAAATTTTTTTTTTTCAACATCGGTCTTCTGGAAAGACTCTACCATTGCCAGCGCTGCTGCATATTGCCCTACGTGTGGGCACTTTCTTTCTTCCTCTCACCATCCCCAGCCATGATACCTGATTCCCCTTGACCTCATGATTTTCTATTTCTATTTTTTTCTTCCTTTATTATTTTTTTATCTCTGCTTTTCTCTCATCTGAGAGCAGGACACGGCGCAACTGTCATAGAAGGGATGCATCTGCGAAAAAAAAAGCTTCGAATTCGGATTTCGTTCTTCTCTTCATTTATATTGTGTTATGTTTTGTTTGTCATTGTCATTTTCTTTAACCTTGGAGCATTGAAACGGGATATATTATGATGATACTCATGCATCTGGGAGGCTATCTGTGTTTTCGTTTTTTGCATTATGTTGTTCAATCCTGCTTTTGTTTTGTTTTTTCTCTCTCATCATCTGGTTGCCCTAACCAGGCACCACTGAATCTTTCAAGATAGATTCCACAGTTACAGACTTGATCAATTAAACGGCCGACCACCTTACTATTGGCACTCGGACCTGTTCACTCACAGTCTTCTTTTCCTCTTCATGGTATAGAGGCCCCCACACGGGCGCCTAAATGGTTAGTAGTAGTAGTAGTAAAAAGTAAGCACTCCAGTGTAGGTCTTTGGCAGGACTGCAAGCCAAGCATATCCACTCATACATTGTAGTATTATACCACCTTCCGTGCAGAACGGGCAATCAGGCCATGCACATCATAAATACTAGTCGTCACCGCACCATTGTCTCGGGCTGAGGAATTTCCAACTTTCCCCTTCCTCTTCACCTCGCCACACCTCTCCTCACCTGGGCATACCTTTCCCACCCTCCTCAAATCTTCCCCTCATCCCACCTGCACGGAACTCCTCGAGTCCAACTGTCAGTCAAGTTCTCCGCGGCTCCACCAATGACAAGACATATATCCCGGGGAGATCCACTTGACACCTCGACTCCGCCGCCGACTACTGCGTCGTACGGCAATGGCTGTGGTCAGTCTTTGGACAGGGCCAATTGTCGGCCAAAGATCAATGCTGACTAGGCACTAAATGATCGCTGTGACCTTCCCCCTCCCCTACCCAGAGGTACGAGTAGTACCTGCTAATTCTTCGGGCAGCAAGGAGAAATCTGGGGTACCGAGATGCCGATGGCTTTCTCCATGCCCTCGGGAAACTTAATATCCGGAGAGTCTGGATGGGCCACCCACAGCTGACCCGAAACGCTCCACCAGAACCCTATCGGATGCTACTCTCTCTCTCCTCTTCATCGCTACGCAGCTACCGTGTCGTCCTGACAGTCCTTCTAGGACGCTGGTCAAATTGTTCTATGTGGTCGCGGCTGAATCGCGCTCTCAGAGATCCCCCCTCCAACTACCGACTTTCCTAGTTAAACCAACTTGTCGGAGGATATTCACCCTCCGTCGCGTACTACCTGCGCCGCGGAGAGAGCTTGTTCGCCGCAACCACGTTGAGAAGTGCGGGCCGCCTCCTTTTCCCTCATTTTGGATCGCAAGAACCGTGTCCCTGCATCGAGACAACTTTGCTACACCTCACCGGTCTATCATGAACGCTGATTCGGCCCGGGGTGTCCTACCGCTGTTCCCGACCGCTATCTCCGCAAAACTCCACCTCCAAGAGATGATCGCAAGTCTGTCGCCCTCACCACTCGTTTCCCAAAATGCCTAACCTTCCCTCCCCGCCATCCCCCCTCTCTTCTTCGGGGAAGAAGAGACCACACCCCTCCAACGACACATCGCCCACTCAACCCGACCCCGCGCTGTCGCATACCTTGCGCGATGGCCCCAACCCCTCCGCCTCGGCTGCCGCGCCCTCCACATCCCCGGCGCATTCAACTGCCACCGTTGCCTCAAGTGCATCCTCTTCCTCCTTTCGAAACGTGTCCGCCTGTAATCGCTGTCGACTACGCAAGAACCGCTGTGATCAGCGCCTCCCACGATGCCAATCCTGTGAAAAGGCGGGTGTCCGCTGTGTCGGATATGACCCTATCACCAAGCGAGAGATACCACGTAGTTACGTGTATTTCCTAGAAACCAGAGTCGCCTATCTAGAAAAGCAGCTGGCAGAGCATCAGATCGAGTTTAAGAAGGCTGTTGCTTTTGACGAAGAGGAGGCAGTCAAAACGGAAACGGAGCCCGACATTGCGCAACCCTCATCTACTCTTGACGGAAACGCCATTGATATCTCAGACAAGGCACAATGGAAGAATCCAGCGTTGAAGGAGGAGAATGACCGGTCCGAGCAGAGAGCAGATGTAGAACAGACTGCAGAAGGTGCTCGCGATCCCGCCAACGAGGACAATTGGCGCCTGCACAACTTGGTATCAAACATCGGCATGGTTTCGGTGCAAGGCACATCTGATCCTCGGTATCTTGGCTCCACATCCGGTATATCATTTGCTCGAGTTGTCTTTGCTGCTGTGAGAAGTTCACTGCCGGGCAACATACCCGAGCGTGCTTCGATCCGGACAAGTGACCGTCTCCCCCAAACAGCCGCCGGTGGACCTGGAGGAGGCACCATGCGTGATTCTTTCTTCGGCCTCCAGACGAAGCCGATGATGAAGCGTGCAGCCTTCCCCGACCGCGAGCTAGCCGAGCGACTCATCGATCTCTATTTCGAACATGCCAACCCCCAAATGCCCATTCTCCACCGCCCAGAATTTATGGAACTTTTAGACCGAACATATCAACTAGAAGAGAAAAATCGATCCCCACGCGCTCTTTATATCCTCAACATTGTGTTTGCTATTGGCGCTGGGATCATCTTCGACGATAAGCCCCAAAGTTCAGATGAGGAGAGCCGCGCTGGCCGTGACCGAGCCTCGTCCACAACCAAGCGACCAAGGCTGTCTAGTCACCAATATCAGCCAGAAGAGTACCATGCCTCAGCGATCGTGCATTTAGAATCTTTCCTGGGCTCCTCATCCAGTGAGGGCTTCGGTGGGTTAGAAGAACTCCAAGCAGTCCTTTTGTTGGCCAGCTTTGCGCTGCTCCGGCCCGTTGCACCGGGTCTCTGGTATATTGTAGGTGTCGCTATGCGCCTAGCAGTTGATTTGGGCCTCCACTATGAAGATGGCGTTGGTCTTGATACCGGATCGAAGGACGGTAACCCTATTCAACCCCGCATCGATGCGCGTGAGCGTGGTCGACGCGAATGGGTTCGTGACTTACGGCGTCGCCTTTGGTGGTGTGTATACAGCTTTGACCGTCTCGTTGCTACTTGCGTCGGACGGCCATTCGGTATTAGCGACCAAGCCATCAGCACCGAGTTCCCATCCATGATGGATGACAAGTTTATCACCAAGTCTGGTCTGTTGTCACCACCCGAGGGAGCCCCGACTTATAAGCATGTGGCTTTCCATTACTTCAAACTGCGTCTTCTTCAATCCGAAATTCACGATGTTCTTCAATACCAGCAAGCCCGTGCGGTGCGAAGACGTGCTCCAGATAGCATGGTTATCTTGCCCCACGCTGAACTTACCTCACCCTTCCTCCAAGGATTCGATTCATTCCGCTCGTGGCGACATGATGTACACCGTCGCTTGGTGGAATGGCACGAAACCGCCCCAACTCGCGAAGACACTGGTGTTCGATTCTCTATCGAACTTTTGGAGTTGAACTATTGGCAAGGCATAATTCTGCTATATCAGCAGAGCTTGACGGTACCTGCTGAGCTAGCTAGCGAATTGACCCCGGCCGACGATGTCTCCAGTCCGTCCTTCTCAAATCCTGACGAGGGTGATGAAGAAGACCATGTCTACCTGAATGTTGCCGAAGCTGGTCAGAAAGTGATTCGAATCTATCGTCAGCTTCACCGTGTGCGTTTGGTGAATTATACGTATCTTGCTACTCACCATATTTTCATGGCTGGTAAGAATCCACTGCTTGCTCTACTACCGACGTGATTGAGTTCTGACCTTGCCGTTCTAGGAATCTCCTTCTTATATGCTATCTGGCATTCGCCTCTCGTTCGAAGCCGACTCACTCTCGATGAAGTCGATTTTACTGTCCTTGCGGCAACATCTGTTCTGGGTGATTTGATGCATAAATGTCCACCTGCTGAGAATTGTCGTGATGCTTTCGAGCGGATGAGCAAAGCCACGGTCCAGATGTGTCTCTCTACGACCGGCTTCGGTTCTCAAGTTGACATGTCCCGGGTGCAAACATCGTCTCACGCAAGCAGCTCATTGTATCATGGCCGCACACGCCAGCAAATGGGTCAACGACAACAACCGGGCCAAGGCCAGACTCGCCGACAAACCCAGAGTCGCTCGTCGCGACCGGTTCCCAAGTTTGACATGAACCTGGCAGACCTATTCAGCGATAACCCACCTCTGGCTGATCGATCAAGGATCGAGAATAGGCCCGGGGGACCTCCCTATGCTGTCCGACCAGATGCCCCAGAGAATCTACCTCCGGGCTTCGCACCCACAGATCGCGCAGGTCGTCCGTTCGCCCAGCGGACTCCCTCGATGGAGTACTACATGAAATATGAAAACGCCACTTCTCCCCAGGCCCCTCACCCTCAATTCTACTATGGTAACTCGCCACCGCAGAGCGGTTCTCCTGGCAGTGTTGCCGCCCATTCTGCTAATGGCCCTCATGGCGTTCCACCTGCCGACCACCCGGATAATCAGGCTGGAATCAGTCTCGATTTCTTGGACTTTAGCTCTGGAGATCCCGATCATCCAGCGAATATGGAAACAGATGCGAATGCAGACTATCATCTTGCCAATATGCCTCCTATCGGTCCCAACCTAGGACAGAACGTGGGCATTGATCTGGGCTTTGGCATGGCTATGGATTTCCAACATGATTGGAGTGAAAATCCCAACTATGATCTTCTAGAAGGGTATTTCTTCGGGGGCTCTGGACCTGGCGCATCCGGTGGCGATGCGTAAGATGTTTTATCTCTCCTCTTTATTCTTCTTGCTCCCCTCAATCCTCTTCTTCTTTACTTTCCTTTAATCCTTTTAGGTTGCATGTATCTCTTTTTTTGTATCATCCCCCGTCTCTCCTTCACACCCCCTCCCTCCACACGATTTTGCTGGTTCTTGCCATTTACTATCCCAATCTCAACCTCACCTCTTCCACCGCTACTTGCTTTATTCGGGATTGCATTGTCAGAGAGGATTAACAGGAAAAGGACCGGTTTCGCGAGTCCGGGGTTATGGCTGTTTTGGATTTGTTTTTGTCTTTTTTCTTTCTCTTTTGATATTGGTTCTGATCTCTATTTTTGATTTTGCAATGTGTCTTGAGTTTTGAGATACCATATATTTCTTATATACTATCTATATCTATAAATACTATCAATATAAACATAAACATACAGAGATGAGACATTTTGGATAACACAGTATATCTACTAGTAACGCTCTGTAAGGAGAATGCACTGGAAGCCCTGGACTTGAAGGTCCAGACCGGCCAAGTCAAATCGGGCAGCAAACCCGCGCCAAAACAAACACAGCCGCCTTTTTTCCCTCCTTTCCTCACTTAATCAGCCAACACATCCAGAGGCTGAGGAACTGGCATTGGCACTTTATTTGTCGCATCTCGTTGGCTACCTTGCCCCCGTGCGCTTGGACCTAGCAGCCTGACTTCAACCTCATCAGGTGCCCAGTGCCCTGTGCTCACAGTAGTCCGACTGCCTAGCCCATCTCACGATCTCCCCGATCTGCGATTCTGCCCGCCCTCGAACTTTCCTGCCCTTCCCTCCCCCTCCACGCCCCTCGAGAAACTTCTCTCCTTGTGTTGACTCAACTTCCACGACGCGTACCATGCCCATTCGCCGCGATCGCAAGCACCGAATCCCCCGCCTCCGCTACTTTGTGCTACAGGTTCGCTCAGCCCTGTCGGAGCGGGCCCTGCAGACAACCGACTCCCACCGAAATCACCCTCAACCCATTCATTCGTCGGTTTTCTAGAACTTCAAGTTCTTTCGCTAGTCCGTCTTAGGACCACTCTCATTCGTTTCGCCTCAATACATTCGCTTTGGCTTGCGCCCAAAAGTAACGCGCATTGACCGAGTTCGCCAACATCGACTTTTCTCTCTCTCTCTCTCCCGGACATGCGCGTGAGCACCGAGTTTGAACACGACCGCTTATGATGACCCTTGGGTACGGCTCGGAACTCTAGTATTGCCGCATTAAACCGGTAACAAACATGGCCAAAACCGACGTGCGAAGGGACTATTATGCAGACCTGGGACTCGCCCCCAGCGCGGAAGGAGAGGATATCAAAAAGCAGTTCAGGAAGCTAGGTGGGTAAACAATGGGACTTTCAAAACCATACATCCAGATTCGTGCTAACACATCATTTAGCGCTCAAATACCATCCTGACAAGAACCCCGGGAAGGAGGCAGAGTTTAATGCCAAGTTCCAAGCCATCAAAACCGCTCACGATCTTCTCAGTGATCCCCAGCAACGCCTCAAGTACGATACAGATCGATTGCGCGCTGGCTACGGCAAGGTCTCTGGGCCTCCAAAGACAAATACGTCGCGGAGAGCACAGCCACCGCCAACTTCCTTCAGACCTACTCCTCCACGACCCCAATACAACCCGCCACCTTTTACGAAACCGCAACCCACGTCAAATGGACCGTCCTCAGGCGCCAAGCGGTACGAAGCACATGCCCGTGCGGGGCCAACGTCATGGCAAAAGCCACGGGATGAGGGTCAAACGAGAGCAGATGCGTTCAAAGGGTTCTCGGGAATGAGGGGCGCCGCCGGCTGGCGAGGATTTGACCCAAATACGGGAGGCTCAAACGCCGGAGGAACACCAAGACAGCAGAATCAACCCTTTGGTAAACCACGACCTCAATCCGCCTACGAGCGCTTCCAAGAAAGTTACCGAACGCAGAATCCCTCCTCGACCCCCCATTCACCCAAGAAGAGGAATGGATATGCCCCTGGGGCATCCGGAGATGACGAGCCCATGGCCCGAAATACCTCAGCGTATACCAGCTCCAACCGGCCAAGCAGCATGTACTTCGATTCTCCTCCACGAGCGCCCACGGCAAAGAAACCAGTGGTTCCCGATCTACCACAGTTCCATCCGGAATACGAACGTGCCAGTAGCCGCTATGCGACGGCAGGTGGCGAGAAGACATTCTTTACAAGCTCCGGGCTTGGACGTTCGTCCACTGTACGCACTCCATCTGGAGGTTACCGAACCTCCAGTGCACGCACAAATCCACCCAGTCCAACTCCTGGTCAACACGAACGTCACCGTAGTGTCAGTCCGAAGAGCGGACGCAATCGGGAATATTCAGTCTCAGAAACCTCTAGCGACCTAGACGATGACGAAGAGGATATTCCCGAACCTCAGCCTAAACCGAAGGCCGTACCCAAGAGTCGAATGCGCCACCGTCAGAAGTTTCCTGACCTCTACGGCAATGACTCGAGCTCCAGCACTGGTGAGGACCCTCGTGCCCGACAAGGCCAAAAACACTCCAGGCTGTCGCCGTCTCCGGAAGGATTCTGGAAATACCGAAGAAACTCAGGATACCAGGATGGAAATGCTGACATACACCGTGATAAAGGGCATAATTCCGACAGTGCAGCTTTCCCCAAGGACCAACAAGGACCATTCAGCAACCCTGCTTCACGGTATGACGCTCTTCGTCCCCACCCTTTAAAGAAGTCAAACTCAACATTTTCGCATATGTACAGCCCCGATTCGGCTCAAAGCAAGCCAGCCTCCCAACCAATGTTTGGGCGGGACAGTCCCAGTAATCTACACAAGAAGTTTTCTGAAGAGGACTGGAGAGAACATATTAACAAGTTCGATTTTCTCGGCGCCCACGCCAAAAGCAAAGACGCATTTCGCTCATCATCCAAGGGCAGTGTGGACAGGGAGAAGACCTCAAAGTTATACCGTGATTTCCAGCCGCGGAAAGCAGACAACTATTCGCATCCAAAATTTGCAAACATGTCAATAGATGACCCGACGCAAACCCCACAAGTAAATCCATTGCGTACCTCGCCTGTCTCGCAAAGCCAGGGCAAGACAACAAGCTCCACTGGCTCAGGGTCATCGAAGAGAGAGACTGGCCGGCCTGACCTTGAGTCATTTGCACCTACGACAGGAACTGGGCCTCAACCACAGGCACAACCGCAACAGGCGCCGACACCATTTGCACAAGCGAAGTTTTCAGCCGAGCAGTGGAGCGAACAGCTACGAAATATTCCCTGGAATCCATCGGATGCTCACAAGCCCCGACAAGCAAACACTCCACCTTCACGGAGCCCCAAGAAGCCAGCCAGATCAGGCACCAAGAAAAGCACCCCCCAACCGGCAAAAGTGGCGACCGAGGCCGAAGAAAACAAAGAGACAATCAATGGCGATACTCCCTTGGGGTCAACACCGACCCCGCCCACTGAGGCCGAGGTCGAGCCTGAGGCCATGGATCTTGATGATGAAATGCCCCCGGTTCATCCATCTGCATCATCCGCCTCAGGGCATGGTTCTGCTAGTGGGTCGACAAACACAAGCTATCCGGATCTGAATGGAAATTCCGCAGGAAGTGATTCAGGCGCATCGAAGCAACCCGCAATGCCTCATACAGTAAACGGCCCATCCAAGGCAGAGACTCGCACGCCTCTGTTTAATCTAGATAATCTTCGCAACACGGCACCATTTACTAGCACCAACAGCGGTGGTATCGAAAACCTGGAAGACGTCTTCGCGACCTTACCATTCGAGTCGAAAGCAAGACAGCAGACAACCACGAAAGAAGACATCCAACCACGGAAGCTCGATTTGCCCAATCCGCCCAAGCGACCCCGTGCGCCTGATCTCGTCCTTCAACCGGGCTCACAACAACTCATGCTCTCTCGCGATAAGTGGAATTATTACGTGTCTACGATGGGCAGCTATATGCATGACTGGAATATTTTCAACCGACGCATGCTGCTGCATTTCAATACCCGGCAAGATGCCATCGAAACAGGTCTCGCTCCGGGCTGGATAAGTGCTGTGGGCGACACGGCACGTCTACGAATGAATGGTGCGGACGGAGATGCAACCCCGGAAAAGAGCCAGGGTCATGCGGAAGTTGATGAGGCGGATATTGATGATTTGGTTCCCGATCGTCGAACTGGCGGGTACAGTGCGTACCTGCGAGGCATTGAGGAGGATGTCCAGGTACGGAAGCACTGGGATGTGGCTTGTGAGTTGCACCGCGAGTGTATCGTAGAGCTGGGACGACTTCGGGAATGGATTCGCAGAGGAGGAAAAGTGATTTGAATGAATGCCTTGAAGTTCTATGATGAATGAGATGAGGTGTGTTGAGCGTTTCTCGCCGTTGTTCTTTTTTTGCATGTTAGGCTCGGCTTTGGTGTCTTTTTGGTGAATACCCTGGATATGATTTGCATTTGATAGATATTAGCCTCGGGCCTATTAATTCTGCATGCCCTGAGGGTGCATGCATACATTAAGATTGTACTTTTTAATCTAGTTGAATCTAGTTCTTCATATAAGCATGCTTCCTAGTACTCATGTAGTAGGACTTGATATTCAGGCCTGAGGCAGGAATACTTTATGTACTGGAAATACCGTAAAATACCAAAGTTGTGCGGGAAAAATACGATCATGAGTCACGTTTGGAGTCACCACGGGGCCTCAAGTATGTAAATCCATCGGGGCTGCCCTTTTCTTCTGTAATGTGTTATTTTTGAACTGTGTGAAGTTACTATCCGGTATGAATATATCGATCCCCGGCTTATCCCAAATGGGTGACCCCAATTGTACACCGAGAGAAGTTTGAACCACTGACCCGCGCCAGAATACTTTGCCCCGCCATCCCGAAGCCGGACGTACTTCTCTTCTTTTCCAATTCCCCGCCACTAACACAATTGATTGCAATTGATCTCCAATCCACGTATATCCAAGCATCACGTTTGGCACGCATTTGGAATCGGCACATACACAACCGCAACCATGGTCTCTATTGTTTTAGGAAGTCAATGGGGTGATGAGGGTGAGTCCGCGGAGTCGCCCGCAGAGGGCAAAAGGGAAAGAGAAATGAGTCAAGACGAGATGCTGACGTCGGATTGTCGATTCTTACAGGGAAGGGCAAGATTACCGATATGCTGTCGCAGCAGGCGACTCTCTGCTGTCGTGCTGCTGGTGGTCACAGTACGTTTTAACCCATGACCCTCGTCCAAATGGAAACTTGAACGAATGCTCAATTAAATTTACTCTTCCACAGATGCCGGCCACACCATCGTCCACGACAACGTCACCTACGATTTCCACATTCTGCCCTCAGGTCTGGTCTCCCCTTCATGTATCAACCTGATCGGCGCCGGCACTGTCGTCCACGTCCCCAGCTTCTTCAAGGAACTCGCTCAGATCGAGACCAAGGGTCTGACCTCCGCTAGCAAGCGCATCTTCATCTCTGATCGCGCGCATGTCTGCTTCGATCTCCACTCTGTCGTCGATGGTCTGGAGGAGGCTGGTCTCGGTGGCCGTAAGGTTGGCACCACCGGTAAGGGTATCGGTCCTTGCTACAGTGACAAGGCTGCACGCCGTGGTGTGCGCATCGGTGAGATTCTGGATGAGGTGACCTTCGAGCGGAAACTGCGCACGCTTGACACTTCGTACCGTGCTCGCTTCGGCGATATCTCTTACGATGTCGAGGAGGAAATTGCCCGTTTCAAGGTATGTTCATGGGGAGAATGAGAATCTGAGACTTTGTGGGGGAAAGGAAATACCCCGGCCTGGGGTTGATCGGATTTGGTCTGGGGAGCATGCAGATTAGAATCGGCTCTCTAACGAAGTATAAATACAGGAATACCGCACCAAGCTTCAGCCCTACATCGTCGACCAACTCGAGTTCCTGCAGAAGCACAAGGACTCCCCCAACACCCTCGTCGAAGGCGCTAACGCTCTCATGCTGGACCTCGACCACGGCACATACCCCTTCGTCACCTCCTCTTCCACCGGTCTGGGCGGTGCCGTGCAAGCACTTGCCCTCAACCCGACCAGCATCAAGAACGTTATCGGTGTTCTGAAGGCCTACACCACCCGCGTCGGATCCGGACCGTTCCCCAGCGAACAGCTGAACGAGGACGGCGACAAGTTGCAGAAGGTTGGTCGCGAGTTCGGTGTGACGACCGGTCGTCGTCGTCGCTGTGGCTGGCTCGACCTTGTTCTCGCCCGCTACTCCCACGCCATAAATCACTACACCGCGCTCAACCTGACCAAGCTTGATGTCCTGGATGACTTTGACGAGATCAAGGTTGGTGTCGCCTACATCCTTCCCGACGGCACCCGCACTACCTTTACTTTCCCCGCCGACCCCAACGTCGTCGAAAAGATCCAGGTCGAGTACGCTACCCTCCCTGGCTGGAAATCCAACACCATGGGTGTCACCCGCTACGAGGACTTGCCTCCCAACGCGCGGGCCTACATTGAGTTCATCGAGCGTGAGATCGGCAACGTCCCCGTCAAGTGGATCGGTACCGGTCCTGCTCGTGAGCACATGATTGCCCGGGAGTAGATTGAATGAAGAAAATGCGTGAATAGGTGTTATATCCCTTCCCTTCCCTCTCTATCCCCTCGTCCCTCCATCCCATCCCCCTTTCCGAGGTTGATTTATTGTAAGTGTCTTCCTTTTTTTGGTAGATTTCTCTGTTTTTCCGTCTCGGGTATCTGGTTACTGCAAAATATTGGGATATGTTATTGAATTATACATGGTTTCCATCTTTACATCCTGCTTGCGGTGTTACTTATTCCCCAATGGACATATATGCTAGACATTTCCTTCAAGTTGGTTGTCGTTCTTTTGGACAGGGTTGTTCGACATGAGGTAGGTGGAGTTCTTTATTTCCAAATTCCAAAGTTGGTAAACTAGGTATACTTAGACAGTGACTACTAAAACTATTATTAATTGATCAAGTTCTGAGGTTCCAGGGAAGGTTCTAAGGCTACTAAGGCTGAGTATTTTATCATGCTGTATTGTAGTTTGAATTCTAAATAGTAAGAGGAATGATTTGCTAGATGGTATCCTGTGTATAGTACAATTTTGAAATTACATATCGTCCACAATGAACTTGAAGCAATATAACACATGAGGTGAGAAGTGGAAGTGGAGGAATCAAGACAGCAGGCATATTGTACAAGGACGTAAGCCAAAAGACATAGAAACGCCGCCCGGATGCGAGAATGGCAAAATAACTCTATAGAGTGCCCTGCTTCACGGATTGGAAAACTCGTGTCACAGATTAAAAGTCGTCATCAAAGGTGCTACGACGGGTTGGTTTGAATTCGCGGGATCGACCGCCAAATCCACTATCCCGGTCGACGAAGTTGTTGTACCGGCCGCGAGGACTGCGATCGTTGAAACCGCCTGGCCGGCGACCACGGTCTGAGCCACGGTCTGAGCCACGGTCTGAGTTGCGGCTAAAACCACGACCAGAGTCACGACCAAAGCCACCGCGGTTGGAATCGCGGCCAAAACCGCTGCGGGGACGTCGATCATCGTCAAAGTTACGGCGAGGTCCCTCAACGTTCAGGTCGCGAACTCGGCTAATGCCGAGGTTTTGGGCGACACGAGCGCTGATAGCGGGAGGCTCAGGCAGGCAGTATCCGTGGACGGCATTGCGGTTCATCGCCGCGACGCAGGCACGGCGGTCTCCATGTGTCGGGATGAGGGTGCCGAACTGGGACTTCCAGGCGGTTTCACGGGTGGCAGGGGGCAACATGGCCATGGCACGCGTGGCCTGGGCAAGGGAGCTATCTGGCTCACCTGACAGGCCCTCGGTCATGTCGTAGGAGGCAACAGGGAAGGAAGTGCGGTCTTCTTCGATGGGAATACCGTTAAGCAGCTTGTGATAATGCTGGCGCTCACCCTCGGTGAGGAAGATCCAGCCTTCACCGGTCTTGTTGGCACGAGCGGTACGACCAAGACGGTGGACGTAGGTCACTCTGTCGCGGGGAACACCCACCTGAAGGACGTGGGTCACATCCGGGAAGTCCATACCACGGGCAGTCACGTCCGAAGAAAAAAGGATGGCCTCAGTTGCCCTTCGGAAGTTGTTGGCAGCAGCAGTGCGCCCGGCCTGGGTGAGCCTGGAATGAATCTCAATCATGGCCATACGACCCAGTGGGCGGCGGCGGTCTTCGGGGGAGACACGAAGCTCCTCGAAGACACTGGAATATAGTGAGACCTCGCTTGTGGCATTGGCGTATATGATGGCCTTGAATGGACGCAGGCTGGGGTCCTCGCTTTGGCGAGCCTTGTACTCCTTGGCAAGGTCGAGGATAGTGGGCAGAATATTTTCATATCCTTGCATGAACACAGCCTTCTGAGGCACCCGCATGTGGGTAGGAGCCTCATCCTCCCGAATGGTCTTGACGAACTTGTAGTCCGGCTTCATAGTTCTGTCAACCATTCTCATCACCTCACGGGGCACGGTGGCCGAGAGCATGAGTGTCTGACGGTCCACCTTGTATGGGTCTGGGAAGAGATCTTGGAGTTCTCTAATCTCCTGCGAAAATCCGTCATCAAGCAGACGATCAGCCTCGTCGAGAATCAGGGTGTTCAGCCCGGGAGCCGCAACGCCACTCCTGGGGTCAGAGAAAATATCCTTGAGACGGCCAGGGGTTCCAACGAGAAGATGGCAACCCTCGCGCTGCATCTTCTTCAAGCCAAACGACTTTTGGGTACCACCGACAGCAGTCTGAACGATGAGACCGGTGTTGGCTGCAACCTTCATCGCCTCCGCAGCGATTTGCTCAGCCAATTCGCGGGTGGGCGAGATGATGAGGGCGCGAATATCGGCGCAGCTGGCTCCGGTACGACCACGGCCGGTTTTGCGAGTCTGAACAAACGTGGGATCATTGAGGATGTTCTGCATGGTTGGGATGAGAAAAGCAAGCGTCTTGCCGGTTCCGGTCTTTGCCTGGGCCAAACTGAACCAAAAGTCAGCGATTGTTTTTCAAAAGATGAGATGCGCCTTGGAATGATAAAGGAACAACTTACACATCGACACCTTGAAGCATCTGGTTGATGGTTTGACTCTGAACATCGGTCATGGTCTTCAGGCCCATGCGGCTGGGATGAGTGATGTTTCGGATCAGCGAAGGGCTGATGAGGCCCGACGTTTGCAGATCTGCAAACTCTGTGATGATTTCTTGTTCGGAGGTCTCCTTCACCCCAGTCTCGGCCTCGGCCTCAGCGGCAGCGGCAGCAGTAGCCTCACGCAGGGCTGGGAAAGTCTGGAAAGACCGGACCAGGCCAGGGGAAAGCGTCGACGAGGGCTGCCATTTGAACAATTGAGGAGTCCAGCGGACATGCGTGGAGCGCGGCACCACTGCACGTAGCGCATGGGCAGTACCGAAACGACGCACGGCACCAAACATGATGGATGAATAAATGAAAATGGAAGGGTGTTGTGGCGATGTCGCGGATGGTTTCTCGCGCGCGATGAAAACTTTCTGGAATCACGTGGCCTTATCGATAGATCCTGCAATCCCGCCAATCAGAGGACAGAGAGATAAAGAAAGTATGGATTGCCATTGGGATGTGGAGATGAGTGTCTGGCGATCTGGGCAGTTTGGAGGAGTGAAAAACAATATACATTCTCAATTGCTACTAGTATCACGATTGGTCGCCCAGTACTCTCTAATATATAGATAATAGGACATTTCCTCTACTCCGCACCATTTTAATATATCCGATGAGTAAGCGGAATCCGGGTCACGGGAACTTCCGACCCTGAGGCATATCCAGTAAGCAGCATTGTGTGGCACTGGTCCTGGCACTAGGATTGATAAGCCAGGCATATCTAGAGTGTGGTGGCTGACAAACAAAGCTTCACTTCTCTCTGCCTCTGCAAGCTCTGCTTTTGGAAAAAGGTGGACGGTGTGTGACTAAAGTACTAGTACTAGTGATGAGGGGGGCTGGCAGTAACTGGTGAGGGTCCAGTATAAATACTTCCTAGTCCCGCCTTGATAACTTCCATTCTCCGCAGTCTCCAATCACACATTTCTCCATCAACAACCTTGGAACTCCGCCATGGCTCCCACCACTGTTGCCATTGTTGGCGCCTCCTACGCAGGTCTCCATATAGCTCACTCTCTGCTTGCCGTTCCCGACGTCAAGGTTGTGCTCATCAACCCATCCACCGTTTTCTACTGGAACATCGCCGCCCCGCGCATCGTCGCCAAGGCAAAGGCCTTCTCGCCCGACCAGTATCTGCTTCCCATCCCCAAAGCCTTTGCCAAGTACCCCGCCGAGTCGTTCGAATTCATTGCCGGAACTGCCACTGCCATCGATGCCACTGCCAAGAGCGTCTCGGTGACTCCCAATGCTGGTGATGCCAGGACGGTGTCCTATGACTATCTTGTCATCGCATCTGGCAGCACGACAGCTTCATCCAACGGCTCCATCACCGGCTCTCCAATCCCATTCAAGCCGACCAACCACGACGATCTGAAGGAAATAATCGCCGCATCTCAACAGCAGATCTCTGGTGCTAAGGAGATCGTCATTGGTGGTGCAGGCCCCATTGGTGTCGAAGTCGCCGGCGAGATTGCGGAAGCAGTTAAGCAGAGCGGCAGCAAAGCGTCTATCACCTTGGTCTCGGCCACCGATCGGGTTCTCTCCATGCTTAAGCCATCTGCCAGCTCCAGCGCCGAAAAAATGCTCAAGAAGTTGAACGTCAAGGTGATCAACTCTACCCGAGTGAGTGGAGTCGAAGCTTCAGGCGAGGATGCCTCTAAGTCCTGGACCGTTTCTCTGAGCAACGGCGAGAAGATCAACGCCGATCTTTACATCCCCACCACAGGCGTTCTGCCTAACAACAGCTTCATCCCCGAGCAGTTCCTGGACCAGGATGGCTGGGTCAAGGTCGACAAGGAGCTGCGCGTTCTGTCCGCCGAGAAGATCTACGCTGCTGGCGACATCACCAATAACTCTATGCGGTTGAGTTTCAAGACTATGGAGCAGGCCAAAATCGCAGCCAACAACCTCAAAGCAGACATTGCTGGCAAGGGTGAGCGCCAGTCGTATGATCAGGGTGACAGTGTCATGATGGTCGTCCCGGTGGGTGAGAGTGGAGGCACTGGACAACTGTTCGGCATGGTCCCCTTCAGCTTTATGGTCAAGATGATCAAGGGTCGGGATTTCTTCATCTCGAAGGCAGCGGGCGCTCTGGAAGGAACGGCTTAGGAGAGAGAGGGAGAGACGAACACCCTAGAGACGTATGTTATCATGAGGCGGCGACTTAATTCTTTGATACCTCGAGTCCGTCTGATGAAATGGACGATATATAGAATGACTAATCAATATACCATGCTAAATAATCAACTGGTACTTAATGAATTTACATCCGATGAGCTTGCGATCGTTTTATGCAATATCAGATCTGTTGTCCCCATAGTTGATACCCCATGTCAGTAATACATAATAATATGCATGAACTGATGGATCGGAAGTTTCTGCAACAACCAATCCGAAGCTGACCTCAGGAGCCTAGTAGATTAAGTGCTGAGGGTCAGATTCGATCGGGAACTTGAACTTGAATGCTCAGATCGTCTCTGCACTGTGCCCCTCCCCTCCCCCTCCCCCGCGACCGCATGCGGTAGCCTGCTCCGTGCTGAGAAATCAGTCAGGTTTCTTGATTCTTGATTATTCATTATTCATTGGGTGCATTGATCGTTGTCTTTGCCGCCGGTGATCGTACCCAGAATGGCTATCTTCCGTCGGCCTGCTTCTTCTTTAATTCATCCGAGCTCCACCACGGCCAGCAGTGGAGCCATTCAACTTTTTGCAAGCTCTCGTGGCGTGTTTTGTTGGGAGGCGTCCCTCGAGGATGATTCGAGTTTGCCCGAATCCTCGGCATCGGTCATTTTTGGTCGAGAAAAGCACACAGTGAACCATTGGATGCATTGAGCTTTCCTCGTTTCCAGTTTCATGATGTCGATGTTATGCAACCTGATGCAGAACAGTGGGTCTGTCAGAACTTTGGACTATAACCTTCTCGAGAAGCTTCTCCGGAACCCATCGGCAAGCGGCGACTTTGCTTTCTAATGGAGAGAATCATCAAGAATTCTGCCTCGGTCCCTTTACTGCCCCGCTTGACGGTTTGACCTTGACCTTGACCTCCTGTCTTCCTATATAAATCCAAAACCCCAACGTTGTACGGTAATCTCAAGTCACCATTATTTCCGAATCATCTCCTCATCCACCGACTACTATCCCACTTTTAAAATAATACCGTTTACGTCATGTCCAACAAAGCTCTCGTCTTCAAGAAGATCCCCCAGGGATACCCTGTCCCCGGTCAGGATCTCACCATCGAGTCCGCTGCGTACGATGCCAATGTTGCCGCTCCCGACAATGGCGTCGTCCTGCAATCCCTCTATACCAGCTACGACCCTTATATGCGTGGCCGCATGCGCCCCGCTGAGGTCAAGTCCTATGCCCCCGCCTTCGCCCTCGACAAGCCCATCGAGAGCGCCAGCATCGCCAAGGTCGTCCGTTCCAACAATGCCAGCTACAAGGAGGGAGACCTGGTGATCGGTCACGTCGCCGTCCAGGAATACGTTTCCCTCGACGCCCCCAACTTGGTTCGCATCCGCAAGCTCGAGAACCCCCTCGGAATTGAAGATATCCGCGTCTTCCTGGGTCCTCTCGGTATGCCCGGCCTGACTGCCTACTCTTCCCTCTACGAGATTGGCAAGCCCAAGAAGGGTGAGACCATCTTTGTCTCCGCTGCCAGCGGTGCCGTCGGCCAGCTGGTCGGCCAGCTCGCCAAGCACGAGGGTCTGCGCGTGATTGGATCCGTCGGTTCTGACGAGAAGCTCGACTATATCATCAACGAGCTCGGCTTCGATGGCGGTTTCAACTACAAGAACGAGAAGCCTGCCGCTGCCCTCGCCCGCCTTGCCCCCGAGGGTATTGATATCTACTATGAGAACGTCGGTGGCGAGCACCTCGAGGCTGCCCTCGATGCCTTCAACAACTTCGGCCGCATTGTCACCTGTGGTCTGATCTCGCAGTATAACTCCGCCCCTTACCCCATCACGAACATTCACCAGATCCTCGTGAAGCGTCTCACCATGCGCGGCTTCATTGTCGGTGACCCCGGCATGGGTGATATCTACACCAAGGAGCACCAGGAGCGTGTGCAGAAGTGGATCAAGGAGGGCACCTTCAAGGTTCTCATCCACGAGACTGTTGGCATTGATAACGGTGCAGAGGGCCTGGTTGGTATCTTCCACGGCAAGAACAAGGGCAAGGCTGTCCTCAAGTTTTAAGTTAGCGATAGCATTGGGAAACGGTGTTATTATATGTTATGAAATGAAATGAAACCAGAGAAGAAACTGGATTTACAATATCAAACCTTTTCTACTTTTTCTATAAAAAAAAGCCCGATTCGATTCAGTAGTAGTAGCTGATTAGAGCTTCGGGATGGCTCGGTTATTGCCTGGATGCAACATTGAAGAGAAGGAAATTATATCTAGCAAGGGCTAGCTATAATATGACTGAGTATCGACAAACCCGATAAGTTTCACGGAAACACATCAACAAGATTAGACTTTAGAAAACAAAAAGACCCTTGAAACTAGGTCTACGAGTAGTGTATTAGTTCTAGTCGGTGGCTAAATGTTCTCGCATCGGCCAAATTCGGCTGAGCGGGAAGCCGTCGACCAATCACCTGACTGAGAAGTGCGATGACAGTGGATGGGTGAGTTACCGGTCGGACTCCCGAGGCAACTTGAACTTCATCCTTGTGCGAGCGACCAACTTCGACCCTCACCACTCCAACTCGTCACAATGGCCTCATTTGCGCGCCCATCTCTGCTCCGGCAGACCCTTGCGACTCGGTCGCCTCTTCTCCGCCAGAATGTTGGCGTGTCGCAGGCCGTCGCCTTCCACGCTTCCGCGAAGAAGCAGATCCTGCCTCCGTTGCCGCGTACGTTGAGACTCCGAGAGGACCCCAAGAGATATCTGGCAGTACAAATGTGCTTCAGACGAACTGGGAGTTCTATCCGATGATTTGAAATGTGTCTGCTAACTCTCTATCCGGCATGCAGAGACCCTCCAGGGAACCAGTACGTTTAGTCGATCCGAGTTCGAACCTTGACGCCCTTCTCCTCGCATTTCTCAAGCTCCAAGCCACCGAAGTCCCGTATACCGATATAATACGTCTACCAAAGGCTTTTTAGCGAGATCAGCGAGGGATTGGGTGTTGCCATTTCGATTGGACTGCATACTGACCTGCCGTGATAGTGAACGACCCCGTTCCCGTCCCCAGCCCTCACCCCTCTGAGGGAAGCTACCACTGGACCTTCGAGCGGTACGTCGCATCCCTAGTGCAGCAACGCATGAACAATCCTCTCGAGATTTCGAAATCGCTAACATTCTTCCAGCGCTGTCTGCGTTGGTCTGATCCCTCTCTCCATCGCTCCCTTCGCCGCTGGCTCACTCAACCCGGTCATGGACGCCGTCCTTTGCTCCCTCCTGGTCGCCCACTCCCACGTTGGATTCCAGTAAGCTCAATCCACAAATTTTCGATCCCTCCGACACACACTCCTAACACTCTACCAGGGCCGCCATCATCGATTACTTCCGTCCTCAGCGTGTTCCCAAGTTCAACTCTCTCTGCAACTGGCTCCTGCGCGCCTTCACTCTGACCACCGCCGTCGGTCTGTATGAGTTCGAGACCAACGATGTGGGTATCACCGAGGCCCTGCGTCGTATCTGGAACGCATAGAGCGTTTTCATTGTCGTCATTTGGTGTTTCGTGTTTCTTTTGTCTCTGGTCCAGGCGTTCCGCCTTTGTATATGTCAACCTTTTTTCTTCTCATTTGTCTCTGTCCGACTTGTGTCGGTCCTCAAATCTCTCGTTTCCCATGGGAAATATCACTTCTGTACCAGCAGCATTACCTCATTTCTTATCCTATTTGATTCCGTATGAGTAGTAAGAAGGTAACAAAAAAAGCAAACTTGGAAAGAAAGTTGCAAAATAACATAAAAGACACTCAGGTATATTGATCTATCTCAAAAAAAAAACCCTTTTTCATATCTTGTCCATGACAAGATAATCTCTCATTCCGAATCCTCATCTTCAAGAATAGGATCACCCTCCAAGCGATCCTCATCATTCGCCATGTTCATAACCTTCTGAATAATATTCAATGTAGCCTTAAGAGGCAACCCAATCACATTATCATACGACCCCTCAATCTTCTCCACAAGAATCGACCCCAACCCTT
Organism: Penicillium pancosmium; assembly: GCA_031761475.1. Lineage (NCBI taxonomy): Eukaryota > Fungi > Ascomycota > Eurotiomycetes > Eurotiales > Aspergillaceae > Penicillium > Penicillium pancosmium. The sequence goes on along the minus strand of JAVMSB010000114.1, from coordinate 65,406 downwards.
GCAATCCATACCCACCCGCTTTATCCGCGCCCTCGCGCGTCCGCACATAAGCCAAGATCAAATCATCCGACACATCCCCATCAAAACGCACAGAAGTCTCCTCGACAAAGCTCTCCAGCGCATATCCCGGTTGCCGCGCACTTTGCAGCGGAGCCATGGCTACTAGCGCCGTGTAGACCTTGTGATCGCGCGCATCTCTCAGTGCGCGCAGCATGGTGACATGGTGAGCCTCGGAGCGGGGTTTCTCGAGGATAGACCCGGTAGTGGTGTCGACGACGACGGTATCAGCTGCGAGGATGAGGGCGGGTTCGCCCTTTTCTTCGTTATCGACTTCTTGGGCGTAGACGGCTCGGGCCTTTTTGGTTGCGGTGCCGAGGACGTACTCGAATGGGGCGAGGGATTTGGGAAGATTCTCTTCTGCGTTTGAAGGGATGATTTCGATGTTCGGTAGGCCCAGGAAGGAGATTATTTGTTTCCTGCGCGGGGATTGAGAGGCTAGGATTACTCTTCTCTTGCGGAGGTCGTTTAGGACGGGCAGGGAGAGTGGTGGTGGGCGGGGGAGGGGTGCCCCGCGGCTCGGCCTGGTTTGGCTGTCGTAGGCTGGTGGTGGGTCGTTGGGTTCATTGTTGGTGGTTAAGAGGTTGTCTTTGGAGTCGGACATTTTTCGTTATGCTTTTGGGTGGGAGAACGAAGGTGAATGGGTCTTGTTGGAGGTGTTGGTGGTGCTTGGTGGTCCGGAGTGGGTAGATTGCGGCGTGGCTATCCTGCCGCATTTCTCCACTGACTCATTTCTATTTCTTTATTGGTTGAGGGGAGTGGTGTACCTCGCGCGTAGTCATATTTGTGATTGATCAAATGTTTGAATTGGAATTGTTCAGGTATTTTGGAAGGGGTGTATATTTATATGCGACTTTTTTCCAATGGACCATACTGGTGATGGGGGAACCATAGTGTAGTGTGTGACGTACATTCCATATCTAGACTTGACGATCTATCTAAATTAGTTAGTACATATTATGATCAAGATGCCCCAATTCGAACAATTCAATTCCATGCCCCTCCAGATAGAATGAATCTTTTCTTGTTCTCCAATCCACTCGTCTACAGCTACCAGGATAATTTGCCCATGAATCTCACCATTTTGCGGCACGACCCAATAATAGGGTCAACCGGGATAACCACGGGTCTCACAGATCTTCAAGCATGATCAAAGGTCACCCTCCAATTGAAGCCTTAAACTGTAGTTTTAACTGCGGAGTATCTTTTCTAAAACAAGATCTGTCCAAGCATTCCCAGATTTAAGGTCCTCCTCAATTGCTGAACCAGTAGGTAAAGCCGAGAATGCACCGAGGTTACTACACGTGATCGATCTCCCTCGGTTGGGCGCACCGAGGCCCCTGGATCCCCCCAGGATTCCCCAGAAAAATCATTCTGCGTCGATTACAATATGCCATTGAACTGTGAATCGATTGTCAGGGTAAATGGCCCTATGCGTAGTCAAATACAGTCTGATGCCTGGGCTTAACCATTGAAAATGGTGTGCCAAAAATGTACAAATAAGACATGAACAAAAAGAAAGATAAATATCCTCCACAACTGAAAGACAAAGCCATTCCAAGTAGGACCCGGCCAGCGGTGTCGCGGAGGCTGAGTAGAGTGGGTGTGTCGTCGATTAAAGCAACATGCATTGAATGAAGTCTCCCCTCATGGCAAAAAAAGAAAATGGCCGTTCATCGGGTTGCCGGGGCCAAGGGGTCGAGAGAAGCGAAAGAAATTCGTAGTGTGATACATTCGTGGATATGGTTCATCGTTGATGTCTGGGGGAGACAGCATTATAGGCCTCGGTCCATCATGAAAATCACGGGTCGCAGAAGAGGGAAGCGCAAAGGTGATGGATGGAGATAGGATAATTAACGAGCATGCACTGGATTATGTTGGGCGGAAAGAATCATCCACTCGGCCTCCTTTGTTCTCAATCTCAGCGATGAGATTGTGACGTTCTTGCAGCTGCAGGTGGATGAAGTCGACGGTCTTTTGCAACACGATACTCTCGCTGCGGCCCTGCCCCTCAAGTCCAGGCACCAGTTCTGTTAACCGGTCAAAGCCTTCCCGAATCGCGGCGCGGCGTTTCTGCTCGGAGGCAATGTGGTTATTCTTCTTCTCTTGATCAGTCAAGCGAGGTTTCTCTTTATCCTGGCCAGAGACCGACTTCGATGCGGCGGTTGGGGTCGAAGACGACCGGTCGTCATCCATCTCGGGGTTCATTCTGGTACTAGTGCGGGGTCCGATGAGAGATAATGCAGCTGATAAATCGTCACAGATCGTGGTTCCGGGCTTCTCGGTTCTGTCTGGCGTAAAGGACAGTGTCTGTCGAAAGTGAATGTGTGGTTCTCCCAGGCAGTTGTCGGGAAGATGGTTGGAGAGGAAGAACGGGGAAGCCGAACCGATAGGCCCAGTCAGGCCCAGTCCGGCGAATGCGGAGAAGAGCAACTCGAGTCGCTGGTTCTTGGCACTCTTCAACGTCATAGAGAGGCTCCACCGAGCACACACCCTGCTTCGCTTTTTTTCTTCTTTCTTTTCCTTTCCCAAATCTACCCACAAAGCTCTGAGAAATCCAACCTCAGCTCATCGTTACCTGCCAATTGGCCATCCCAAAAATCAACTCTGCCTCTCTATCTCATCACCTGGCCCAGACTTCGGCATCGATCTCGCCCGGTCTAGCGGCACCTTGTACAACTGTACGACTATGGCCCACGAGTCTCTACATGGATCATGCTCCTGCGGGCGCAACCAATACAGAATTTCGATTCCTGAGGATGTGACAGACCATGCTGAAGTGTATTTTGACAGCAGCCGAGAAAATCGTAAGTATACTCCAGTACACATCTACAACTTCACCGTTTGCCTTGCTGATCACGAATGACAGGTCGATTCCACGGTACCCCACTCACTGCATGGCTCCGGGTACCATTAGACTGGTACAATTCGCATACTGAGTCATTCTTCCCCGATGAAACACACGCTTCAATCCGCCGTTCCTTCTCACCTCGCCATGCACCTGAAACACAGCGCGTGTTCTGTGGCTTTTGCGGAACCCCATTGACTGTCTGGACTGAGGAACCTCGCGAAGAAGCCAATTTCATGTCGGTGGCTATTGGAAGTCTGTTCGGAGAAGATCAGCGGGCACTGGAAGATCTCAATCTACTCCCTGGGGACTCAGACGAAGACGAAGAAGAAGACGATGTTGAAGCGGAGATCTCTGGCTCTGCTATCACACCATCCCTGGGCGCTTCATCGGTTGTTGTACCTTCTTTCACCGACCCGGGTCATATTTCGCGGAACTTTCAGCACGGCAGAGCTGGTGGTATTCCCTGGTTTGAGGAGATGGTCGAAGGCAGCCGTCTCGGCCGCCTGATGCGGTCTCGACGAGGTATGGGCGTGAGTGATGATCAGTCTACTTCAATAGAGTGGGAGGTCAGTGAATGGCATGATGATGGAAGCGGTGGCTTTCTACACCAAGAGGAATCGCCTCCTGGAGGGACGAGCACTGGAAAGAGAAAACGGGGCCGTCAGACTGATACAGACTCTCCCCATAAGCGGATTTAATGACATCGATTTACTCGCAAATTAGCTAGGCGCATTAGCATTGAAATACAAAAAATGAGGACTTGGTTGCGACCAGTACTCTGGAGTTTATCATTTTTTCAGTCTCTTGGTGACTGTAAAGGCTATTCAAAATATCCAATACCATGGCTAGTATTGAGGGGGCCATAAATAGCCCTGGAGACAAGCTCTATATACTGTGTCACAGTCCCGAGGTCTAGTACTAGTACTCCTAGTAGTATATATCGGGGGCCCAGGTGACCAAAAGAGGTGGGGGCTGTCTAGCCTTTGGAACTTGAAAATGGCTTCCTCCAGGGCTGGCATGCTGACATTACTTGGGAAATCTTTCCCGCGTCGCCATTCCGTGCCATGATTTCCATCCCAAAAGGCCTTGCTTTGTAAGTAGAGAAGCCGAGTGGGACACCTCCGATGGGATAGCCTGCGCACGCCACGATACTAGGAAGCGGTGTTCCCCCAGATGCCATAATAAAATCTGCCTTGAAAAGCATGCTTCATAGATGTATTTTAGAGACCGGAAGAAGGGGTTCACTGAGGACCAAAGCCCCACCCGGCGACATTTTTACCATGATGTGTACTAGTATATACTACTAGATGCAAATATAGTCAAAATTAGAGAGAGAGGAATACTATGTAAGGATATTGTGGTTCAAATTTCACTTCATGCTGGTTTGGACAAGCTTGATTTAAATGGAAGTAATTAATATATTGTATCATGACTATAAGTTTACCTTTGATAAAACGCCTTCGAAAATTTATAGAAACATAACAAGGTAATATAACAAATCTCAGTCCTCTATTGTACCAAGAAAGAAAAAGAAAAACATTTACCGGCCGCAGTTTAAGGCTTAGAATGGGAAGGATAATCAGTCAAGGGAGCTTCCACAGAGGCACGATTGGCCGTTCTGCGTACACTCAAGGTAATTCCCACCCCGAGACAAATGATAACAACCGCAAACTCCTCCAGAACAGACATGACAAGCTGCACAGTGACATTGCCGCCAATCATGCTGAAAGTGGAGTCATGAAGGAACCAGATCAGAGCAGCATATACCAGACGGACCATAATAAATGGCGTCGAGATGGCAACTGCAAGAACGGTTCGCTTCTCCCCGCGTTGAATGGAAGCTTCGTGCATGGCCATAAAGGCGGTCATGAGGCAGAGCTGTCCACCTGCGACAAGGTACAGAATCATACCAATCTTGGCTTTGATATCGGGGTGTGCGAGGCCTTCTTCGGACATATTGGCTGTGATACCCACAATGCTGATGATCATGGCAACAGTGACGAGAAGACGGAAAGCAACGAAGACGAATTCGGGGAGGGCGACTTTTCCTGTTTTTTGTTGAATGGAAAGGTTTCTTGGTCAAGTTAGCGGACAATTTTTTCGGTGGACTACTAGTAAGTATTGGCTGGAGGAGCTGCTTACGCTCGAGATAGAAACCCAGTCAATGCAAGCATAAGAGGGGACAGTCCAATTGCCATACAAATGGCGGCGGCGATATAAAGACCCAACGTATAGTGGGCGATTGTTGCGAGGTCACAGCAGGCACCTACGATCCGGGCCAATGCAAATGTGAAGATGAATAAAAACCCGCTATTTTGACGGAAGCCATGGCGATAGACCAAGAAGCCTGAGAGGAAAAAGGAGGGCAGATAGATAAGGAGTTCGAGAATGGAGATGCCATGGCGATAGGTGATAGTCATGTTGGTCGTGTGACGAAGCTACCTCACTGGATGGAAGGGAAGAAGATAGGAGTATCCAAATAACCGCGACAGAAAGAATTGAGAAATGTTTCACCGGCAGCGACACCAAATCCTTGAATCAAGTTATAGAATGCAATGAGTTGGAAAATAATAGAGGGCTACAGATTCTTCGAATTCATTTCGCTATATATCGTTTAGCTGTACATCAAGCATACCCTTTTCGAATAGAACTATCTGTGGCTGTGCGCAGAAAAAATAAGCAGCTCTCAAAATGCACCAAATTGGGAAAGGTCAGAGAAATAAGCCTCCACTCTAAAAGATCTAAAATTTTTTAGAAGACAGGCTGCAAGCCTGAAAAGAACTGGCCCATCGGGCTGCGCCCGCTAAACCCGCTGAGCCCGTTGGATCCACGGACTCAGCCAAGCTTTGGCAGCAGGAGCCAATGACAACGCGCCATTCATCGCAGTGGTTTCCCAGTTGGGAATAGAAGGGGATGTTACTGGATGACATAAGCATAATGACATAAGCAGGTCGATCGCCTTTTCAAACGTTGGGGTATGCAACAGCCTCGCATACAGTGAGGATTATTGGGAGCTAAATCTGAAATGGATAGAAATCATTGTATAATGGCATCTTGAAGATTTTATTCTATAAATAATAGAAACCTCACTATCTGCAGCCGTTCGACGTCAATGTAGAATGTAATGTAGTAGTATGTGCACAGCTGACATCGTTGCCTAGCCCCAACAAGCTCGGGTATGAGGCGGAGGCGGTGCAATCGGCCTTTACCGACACCTTATTACATGACTCCTCCCTCTTCAGCCTCAGGATCTAACGAAAACGGCCGTCGCATTTCATCATGGTATACTGCGGCAAACCAAGCAAAGGATGTGGTCACTGTCGGTCAAGAAAGATTCGCTGTGACCAGGTTCGGCCGGCCTGTTCGCAATGCGTGCGGGCCAAGCGGGACTGTCCCGGCTACAGGGATCAGCTATCTCTAATGTTTCGCGATGAGAGTAGTTCAGTGGTGAAGAAAGCCTCAGCGGGGTCAAGTACATCCGTTTCGTCAGCTTCTTCATCCTCTAGGCCAAAAAAGTCCCCTGGGCGATCGCCTCGCACGGCTTCCCCAGATGGGAACTCTCAGTCGGACTCCTCTCCGGAAGAGGCGTCTTACACTAGTCTGTTCGATTTCAACGCCGACCCACTGTCTGGGCCACTGATACAGCAGTTGCAACAGCCATGGCAAATCCCCATGGAGGTTCAACCGGTGAGCATACCCTCGCAGGAAGAAGCAATCAGTTTCCTCTTTCGATCCAATGCCATACCGGGGAGCTTTTGGATGAGTGACTTCGTGACCAAATTCTTGGCGCAGGCCGGTAGCCAAGTGGGTGCCCAAGCGATGCGGGCCAGTATGACAGCTGTCGCATCGGCCATGCTTTGCCGCGTGAGGAAAATGACCGCTCTTCGAGATGTGGCGAGGAAGGAATACGTCAATGCCTTAAACCTTCTCAATATAGCCCTTGCGGATATAGAAGAAGCCAAAACCAATCAAGCATTGGGGGCTGTTGTGCTGCTTGCTATATATGAGGTAAGACATTGTGGTCCTTGTCGAATGACTTGCAGATCTAACTATTTCTTCTTCTCCTTCAACAGCTTGTCACAGCACGTGCCCCACGGGATATCGCTTTATGGACAAACCACATATCTGGCGCTACTGCTTTACTCGACTTGCGGGGCACTGATCAACTTAAGACCGAAGCTGGTATTCGTCTTTTTCTGCATTTAAGATATCAAATTGTGCGTCCCCTCGTTTACATATCATCTCGTCCGTTACAACGCTAACCAGATAGCCGTGCAGATCATCAGTTGCATACAGCGGGATTGTCATGTACCTGAATCACTCATGGAATGTACAAAGTTGTCCATGCTCTTGCGACCAGGAGAAGCCTACAGTAATAAGTTGATTATTCTTATTGGCAAACTGTCCAATCTGCGAGCAGACATCCAGCTCAAAATCCTCACCGATGACCAGGACATCATCGCAGCAGCATCGGCCATCGAGGCGGAAATAGTTGCCTGGTTGGCGGCACTTCCACCTGGTCTCTCCTATGAAACCCTCACTAAATCTCCTTATGATTTTCTCTTCCAAGAACGCTGCCGAGGCCTTCGCCCCTTTGACGACAAATATCACGTCTATCCAAATTTTTGGGTTTGCAACGTATGGAACCAGTATCGCTGTGCGCGTATCATCGTCAGCGAACTGATACTCTCTCATATGTGGAAAATCTCCGACAGCTCCAAGCTCGAAATGTCGGACGAATTCCAGGTTCACTGCAAGAATATTCGAGCCACCATCCGGCGCTTGGCCGTTGATATTTGTCGGAGTGTGCCTTATCACCTGGGTGCACACCAAAAAGACGCCTCTCCTAATTGCCCACCTCCGGAGAGTTACCTGGGTGGGCTGACGTTGCTTTGGCCGCTGTTCTTGGCTGGTGTGGTCGAGAACCCTAGTCATTCCCTCCGTCGGTGGGTTGTGGATGCCCTTAAGATGATTGGCAACGCGATGGGTATCGACCAGGCCCTTGCCTTGATGGATATGGTCGCCGCAGACCCGGGCGTCCTTCATTTTGAGGATGGGATACCTAACCAGGATGTCTCGATTGCGAGCTCAACCCAAAAGGACCCCGTGGCGCTGCTCGATATGCCCTATGAGGATATTCCTGCATCTGAGGCAGATTTCTGAAGCTTCTGGAACAAACAAACTTCATTCCTTTATAATAATGATTGGGTGTCTCTCGGGTTGTGGGGCGCAGTTCGTAACTGGGAGCACACTAAATAGGAGGGGTGTTCGATGGCATGCATGGATAATGATTATGACACATATGGACTGGCAGTAACCAGATAATTCCTTTTTTTTCTCTCTATTATCTTATTGCTTATATTTTCCCCACTAGATGGATTATGAAATCATAATTTGGCACTATTGGTTCCAAAAACCGACTTTACTATTGCGCGATGTCCCGCATTACGATCTATGCTGCGCCTTCATTCGCCAGGGTGATTGGGGCGGAGTGCTATAGCACAGCCCAACGGCAGAAAGCCGCAACACGCAAAGAGCGTCCTGTGTGGATCCCCGTCTGATTCTGTCTGAGTCGCTTATTACCAGGGATTAATCTAACAAACGCCCTATTGATTTAATAGAGTTACAGCAGGCAGTCTCACCCCGCCATAGCCTGACTGCCTAGCGCCAGGATCTGTAGCTCCGTTGTCATAAAAGAAAGAGCCTATCAAAAACAATTTGAAAGACCTGAAACGGTTTCTGCCTCGGAAGACTGAGGCATGTTTTTGTTTCCTAACCCCGCACACTAGCCCTGTAAGCACCCATACCCTGGGCTGTTGTTCGGGCATAGAATTGTGAAAGCAAACCCAGCCCTGTGAGCCTTGTGCTCCATAATATCGCCTTACTATGTAGTTATTGCCGATGAGATCCGAATGCAACGACTCCACAATATCGTTTGAAAGAATCATCTCCGATATAAAGAGAGACATTGACCATCACCATTTTCTTTGTCGGTAGTATCATTCAAAAACAACTGTGGAACCTCGAAACCTTACCACAATTTCCTACTTATTGCATCCTCTTTGCATCATACGAATTACATACAACACTGAACTGAACTACGGTTCTTGAACATCCTCATCATGTCCCATTTCGAAAAATCCACACCTCCACCATTATGGTCCTCTTTCCCCTCCAGTCAAAGAGATAATTTCCGCCAATCAGCGTTGTACACCACCACCCGGGATATGCCATCAATGGGTAACAACAATACTTCACAACGCACCCGACTACGCGATAACAAGCTTTTCGCAATGATGCGAAAACCCTCTAAGAAGGTCGCAGCGTGGGACCCACCAGCCTACGACTCACAAGATTGGAAGGCCCCCACCGTAACAAACAGCTCCAGCTGTGACTTTGACTCCCGATACGCCTTCCTCAAAGACTTCGACACGATATTCCTCGTGGATGATAGTTCCAGCATGAGCGGACCGCGCTGGCGTGAAGCCGAAGAGGCCATCGCTGCCATTGCCCCCATTTGCACTCAATATGATCACGACGGAATCGACGTTTACTTCCTGAACCACCGCCGCGCAGCAACAGCCAACACGACCGGCGCTTACACGAACATCACCACAGCCGACGATGTCCAAGAGATATTCAATAGTGTCCGACCTCGCGGTTCCACACCTGTGGGTAAACGCCTGCTGGAGATCTTGACCCCCTACCTCCACCGCGTGGAGATGATGCAAGCCTCGCGGAACGCCGACGGATCCCTGCGTGATCCGTCGATGCTGGTCAAACCGATCAATATCATTGCAATTACAGATGGCGAGTTCACGGATGATGCTGAGAGTGTCATTGTGCAGGTGGCTAGGGCGTTAGATCACCCGCGATGCAATGCGTTGCCGTGGCAGGTGGGCATTCAGTTCTTCCAGATTGGCGATGATCAAAGAGTGCAGCAATATTTGCAGGAGCTCGACGATGATCTTGGCAAATATTGCAGTCATGAACGTCTACGGGATATCGTTGATACTGTGCCCTGGAAAGGGAAGAGGGGTCAGTCGTTGGATGCGGACGGCATCTTGAAGTGTGTACTTGGAGCTGTGAACAAGAAGTTAGATCGACGACAGGTTTAGGAAGACACAGTTGGCTGTTTTCCCTTCTTTTTTTCATTTCTTTCTTTGCCTCGGGATTTTCTTCTTTTCTTTTCCCCTTTTTCTTTCTTTCTATGTTTAATTCATTGGATTTGACTGGACCGAGCTGGGCTCTTGATAGAATTTCTTTGGCGTTGGGGCTGAAAGGGTAGCTAGCATGGTGGTCCGTTTGATTAATTTATCGCATTTTCACCGATATTGCAAATCATCTCACAAGGCTACGATTCTTGCTCGTAGGCTGTCCAGCATCTGCCAATTTTGGGCGACGATCATTGGTCACTGCGCCGCCCGGACCTCGTCCGGTGAAGTGGATATTGGGCGAAATTAAAGCTCGATACTTTGCGGTGGTTGCTTCTCCATACTCCGTACTCACCGACTGTTTAGACTCAAATAGTGAGAGGGGCACCAACTCATTAGGAATATTAGGGTGTCTACTAGTAGCTACGGATTGTAACCCCCCACATATGAACCGAAGATTGAGAGTGTAGAATACTCCGTACTCTGTGGGAGAAATGGGACTATCGACAATATAGGCAAGGTGTATATGGAGTAGTACTGTATGTGCCATGTGGTACTCTCGTCCTTCGCACCGATTCATCTTATCTCATTTTTTGAGATCACCGCAATTCAAACTGGGGCAGCTCCATCGCTAGTCCCCAGCTTGAGTTTTTTGCTCTTCTTTTCCCCCTTTGCGGTCGAGAGGTCCAATTCTTGGATATGAGGAGTTCGACGACGACGAGAACAAGTTCAACTCATTTCCCCTCGCCTCTTTATACCCGATGACCATGGTATGACCTTGGTGAAGTTTGTGTCAGCCCTTTAGGCCAAGGCCAAGGCCGAAACCAACGTATCATCTGCCGCCGCCGCAGGAACCGAGTGGAGTGGTTCTTGGCCGAACTCAAGTGACGAGCCAATGGAACGAGTGATCGGCACTTCACACTTGCATCAGGGGAAAGCCACTTCATGACGCGCCCTTACCTCTGCAGATCTAACTTGCGCGATGCCGGATGGTGGCGTTGATGGGCTATTGTAGTGGGGTGATGGAGCAGGATGCTGGAGAGTACGTGAGTACGAATACAGTATATGTAGTACTCCGTATAGTGCTGGAGTTGTACCTTGCAGCGTGGAGATTGGTACGAGTACCGTGGTTCACCCAACACGCGTGTAGATGGCAATCTTTCTTCATATTGGCATTGCCCCTTTCCATTCTCCCTCTTTGCTGGTGCTTGGTCCCTAACTAATTTCTCTGCCTGTGCCATTGACTGAGCTCCACTTACCTTTGTCCTCTGTCCTCCGTACAGGACAGCCCTCAGCCCTCAGCCCTCAGCCATCAGCCATTTGCCATTTTCCCGCGATCGGCATCCAAGTCATCACCAAAATCCCCGCAGCGCCGATCTCTTATCACCGCAGAAAAAAGCTCTGCTCCTCCTTCCATACTGCCACTTCCTCTCTTCTTCTCCTCCTCTCATTGTCATCACCGGCTTACCATCCGGGATACGGAGTACACGATCATCTGTACTTTCACCCGGGGCTAGAACCGTCACAAATTCCCCGACACAACAATTCACACCTCCGACGCCACCCCAACCCCGGTCGAAGCGCCGTACCCTGGTCCCAGGAACCACCTCAGCGCTTCGCCTTCGCTCGCGCCCATTGGTCCCTCTTGTTGCCCTGAGAAGTGTGCTTGGGGAAATTGGGAAATTGCCAACTTCCACCCGCCGCGCTTCCTGAAGCATTCGCGTCGCATTTCCCTGCGGGCTGCCCATCTGGGCTGGGCCATGGCTGTTGTCTCTGCGGCGCTGCCCGAAACATTCCTCGAACGACCCGTTTATTCTTAGACCTGTCAATCACCCCTCCTGAAACAGGTACAGCGTGTACCTGCGTGCTCTTTACGCCTGGCGTGCTACCGGGGCTGTAATTATAGAAACAGCTTTGTTTATTATTGCGGGCTGGGCTCTGTCGCACCTTATATTCCGCCTCTTCAGTCTCCCTGCTCGATTTGCTTTCACGGTCTTTATTTTCTTCCATTCCTTTTGCTTTCCTTTTTCTTTGGTTTTGTTCGAGAATCTATCGTTTTCTCAACATCCCGTCCCCTTCATCTAATCACTCGTTGCATTGCATTGCATTGTCCTCTGTACTATATTGGGTCTGCTTTCTTTTTGATCCTTTGGCGTACCTCTCGTTCACCATTTTCCTCCACTCGTCATAGCATTGGTTTTGCATTTATTCGCGATTCGATCTTTGCATTTGCTGCCATCGTTGCCTGCTTCTCTTTTCTAAGCGATCGCCTTCGTGCGATGATATCGACTACCCTCATGACTTTCTTACTGTAAGTCTGAGTGTTCCAACCCATCTGAATCTGTGATTGACATCGAGACCAGAAATACCAACCCCGAAACCCGGTCGGTCAAGCTGCTAGGATCATGGGACAATTTCACGAAGCAATATGTCATGGACAGAGATAAGCGCGCCGGTGCGGGTCACTGGAAAGGATGTCACACCTTCACCGATATCATGGGCGATGGTCCCGGAGGCTCGTCAGGCGAACAATCCCAATGGCGGACCGGTGGGCTTAAAATGGGTGCTACGTACTGGTATTATGTGAGTCCCTACTACAGGTCATCTTTGGCCGGGAAAAAGCTAACTCAAAGAATCAGTATTTGCTGGATGATGACATAGAATCCATTAATGAAAACGAGCCGGTGACGACCAAATGCCCCCTTCTCCCGGGACAGCCTGTGAATGTCTTGAATGTCCCCATTGTTCTGCCGGATAGTCGATCCCACGGCCGCACTGGCAGCAACAGTTCGCAAAAGGCCGATTATCGAACCATGAACCCGGAAGACAAGTTTATGAACCCACGCAAACCACCCCAACCGGTCCCGGCACGCCTGCAAACTGCCATACCTCGCAACCAGCCCCCGACTGTACATTCGCAAAGTACCTCGCCAATTCCCGGAATGGTGCATAGAAGTGCATCACAGCCGGGCAGCGCCAGGGGCTACCATTCAAAGGACGCACGCTCTGCCTCCCCACCACGAGCTCGCGCTCTTCTTGCAGCATTCCGACCTGCCAATGAGGCAGAAGGTCAAGGACAGATCTCACCTTTGCCAAGATCTAAGACGGTCAACGGAGTCCTCCGACATGATGGGGGCACTGGTGATCGCCGAAAGGTCCCCGGAATTAACGTCAACACTGGAGCCGCTTCCCCGGTAGCGAATATCCCTGAGTTCTCGACAATCCAAAGTCGCCGGGCGCTTAAAGCAAAGGGCGGCGAGGCCCAGGCACTAAATCTACTCACAGTGCAAACACGCCCTCAACCTCGAAAGCCAAGCCCCTCAAGAGGTGCGGCAGCAGGTAACAATCTGGGAACAGTGGATGAAACACGTGCGCTCAAGGACGCTCTGGAATTCATCGCAAGCAACCCGGGTAGTGATCAAACTACGCCTACCGGAAAGGATGTCGGTGACAAGAGACTGCCAACGCTTCCCAACACACCTTCTTCTGTGATGGACGAGGCCGTACGCGAGATTGATGATCATGACAGAGTCATGGACTCAGAGGTTCAGCGCAGCCATTTTTCTAGCATGACAGCAACCACGGCAGACGATGCCACCAACTCCCGTTTCGTTCCTGAGCGGAGTCGCTTCTCTGAATGGAGCACCGACACCGATACCGAAGCCGAAGACAATTCACCCGAGTCAATGATCTCTGCGTCCACATTCAATCAAGACACCAACGAGTCGCCAGCCGTAGATGACTGGAGAACGCCAGAATTGTCGTCCAATGACGCAATGAGCAACACCGATCCCAACACCCCCCATCTCACCGTTCACTCTAAACCATCATCGCCGAACTCCGCTTCCGGCGAGCTCCCGCCATGGAACGAATCACTTCCCGAACTCGCCATCTCTTTGGCATCTCCTGGTCTGCAAGGCTCTGGCCTGGGAATTGATCAAATGGACGAGGTTGAAAGCAACCCCAAGCGTCACGCAGCCCTCTTTAGCGCAATCGAATCGATGGAAGCCCTTTCTTTGTCGCGCAGAAGTCCCGACGGGTCTCCAATTATTCTCCCAGAAAGGGAAAGCCAGCAGCATCGGGATGCTCTCGAGAGAGTCCGATCTCGATCTCGGGATGGCTCCTCCCAGGGCAAGAGAACCATGCAGGAGCTGATGGATGAACTCAGCTATCTCAAGAACATGATCCAGTCCGACATGGATGGAGAACCTTTCTAAATACATTCGCTATTCAGCAACTCAGGTGCTGGTCACCGGGTGCTTGTACCAATTTCAATAGACATATTAGCATAACATCGTACAAAGGAAACTATGAACACGAACAACATATGTGCCCTGGTTTAATGATACTCCTCGTAAAGCATACTGTAAATTTTTGTTCTGAGTTTGATACTGCTCTTTCATACCTAGGTACTTCTACCTAGGCTGGTATGAGAGGTAGTAGTGTTTGGCTCTTGATGTGATTGTCGCATCGACAAATGGTTGATAGCTACTCGTCAGTGGTCACTCACGGCCGCCCACAAAACACGCGCCAAGAATCCGCTGAGTCCGCCGCGACCCTCTCATTCCGCCAACAACAAACGAAGACCGCGACAGCGCAGCAAAAATACTAATACCAGAAAAGGATGGGCTGAAAACCGCCGCCTATTCGATACAGAAAATATGGCAGAAAAGGGCCCTCAGCTCACGCCGGTCGGGGAGCAATCCCTGCCGGCAAAATGTAAAGCCACCACCCTGGCGTACTGTCCCTCGATGGACCTTATCGCACTGGCGACCGACGACGAGGAGCTGCGCGTATTCCGCTTGAATGGACAGCACGTCTTCGGTGGTTCGTTTGGAGGCGACCCCTACCTAGGTGATGACGAGGAAGACGGGGAGGTGAGAGCATTGGCGTGGAAGGGTAACGGTGAGCAACCTTCTTCACGGTGACATCGCCATGTCCATCTACACATATCGAGACTTGAACAAGCCGATCCTGAGAATAACTTTGTCTAATACGGTCACAGGTCGCCTTCTAGCTGTCGCCTGTGGAGATGGATCTCTGCGCATCCTCAGTGCTTACAGCGGAAAGACAGTTCATCATTACCCGGCACACCATAAACCAAGCGAGGAGTTATCCTCCCCTGGCCAGCAACCAGCTCCAAAGGTGACATGTCTAGGCTGGGGCATGAACTTCACCGATAGTAAGGCCGCCCAGAAGCATCTCCAAGACTCCGCTGGCCAGGTCTCCGTGGATGACCTATTAACTCCAGGAATTCATCCGTCCAAAGCAGCGGCTCTGCTGAAAGCTGACCTACCACGGGAGCTGGCATTGCTGGACATCGAAAGCTCGTTGCCCAAGTTGAGCACGTTGCCTGCAACAGGGGCGGAAGATGATCTCTTCAGCTCACGCGCCTCCATTGATGCTATATTCCACTCTTACGCGAAAGATGCCAGCGACTCGGTGGACGTCCTCTTCATTGGCTTCGATGATGGGAGTGTTCACCTGCGCATCTTCGATTGTTTCGAGATCGGCTCGTTTCCCGTGGGGACGTTGACACCACAAATGAAATCGTGTCATATTCTTCGCCATGCCTCTCACCCTTTGAGTTCAACACATGCTCTTGTAGTATCGACCACTACAGGGGACTCTTCATCACCGCTAAGCATTGTCACCCTTGACTTGCGCTTCATCACGAAGTCTGGGCGATATCTTTCTCTCCTTGCGTCAAAGACGACCCAACTTCAGAACTTGCTTCGGTACATTGGACAAGTTCAGCGTCAGATTGAAATGGAGTGGAAGAATGCTCAAGAATTACCCGCGCGTTTCTTGCGAAGTGTGAACCAGGACCTTCAGGATCAGTGCCAATGTGATTTCGTGACAGCTATCTACCACCTGGTTGTTACTGGACATTGCTTTGAGCCGATGAAGGAGTTTTTGGTAGATATTGTTGGAGACAGAGTATGTGTTTTCTACCATCAAGATGAAAGATATCCACTAACCCGAAGATAGGGTCACAAACGATGGGATAAAGCTGTTGCCGGAGGCTACGAGAATATCCGCCGGTTGACACATGAATGCCTCCTCCCAGCATTGGAGCGAAGTCAGGTCCTCCTTAGCCGGTTGGTAGGACTGTCAAAATTCCACAAACTCAGCGATGTACTCGGATTGGACACACAGAAGTTGAAAGGCATTGTCGAGACCTTAGATTGTCTGCACCTTCTCGCCCATCGCATCCTAAACCACGCCAACGAAGAGCTAGTTCAGTTTTCAGCATTCTCGCGATGGCTTCGCCATGAGATTGAAATCCTAAACAGTGAACCCCTGTCTCAGACATTGGAAGAGAATCTTGAAAAGCGAGAGCTGTTCGAAGTCCCGCCCACGGTGAACTACATCACGGGTGCGCTGCAGAAAAGCGCCCTGCGGAACTTCATCCGCCAACTACCTATGATTGGCGTACCCATGATGCCAACTCCATTAACAGATAAATGGCTTCCAGATGGGCACGATAGCTCATTCTACGATGAGTTCAAATTACTCCTTCATCAGCAGCGTAAAGCACAAAACGAAGGCAGTGATGGGACAAGTGTTGAAACCCCGAAACTGAATGACTTGACAAAGCGACTTGGTATTCAGTTCGAGAAGGTCTTTGCGGAAATTGCATTGACGCAACGGAGAGGCATTCTGCATCGGTCACCGCTTACATTGCATTCGGACTGCGATCCGAATGTTCTTGATTTGAAGATTCGCTATGAAGATTCCGAGGAGAAACGCCCTTGTTCTATCTACACTGCTAGCCGATCGGGCAGTTCTAAAGAGTCATTCTACATCTACCGCACGATTCTTGACTCCGTCAATGGTGTCAGTTCCACTCGCAGCACATCTGTCGCAGCCATTTCGCTCAAGCAGGGTGAAATTCGACAACTGCAGTTTGTCGATGATGATACAATCATAGTACTGTGGTCTAGTGAAGGTAAAATCTCTTTCATCCCCTTTGCTAGGTAATTTAGATGCTAACTTTTCATCAGAACGTTCCTACTTACTCAGCTTTCCCTTCCAAGCTAAATCTGGAAAGACGGACTCCCCCGCTCTGGGACTCGATTATGTCGAGTGTGAAACCTCCCCCGTCACTTCCAAGCCAGCGGTTCCCGTCGCTCAATTCGAGCTACCTTCTCTGATAGAGACAGGCGCTATCAAACATGTTTTTGCGCCGTCTGGTCCCAAGGCAAGGCCAGTAAGGCTGGATGTTAATGGGCGACGGGGCCGGCGGGCAGTTTGTGTGCTTTATGGAGATGGGATGCGATATGATGTGTTGGATTTGGATGTTGAGGTGGAGGAGTGGGAGGAGGAGCAAGAAGGGGGAGAGGAAGCTACAGAGAGTTGATGGGATCCAAATCCAGATACTCGAGCCTAGCAGCTACTCGTACTATAAAATGGATGATTAATGGTAGATCTAACTGATCATTGTCCTCTTCTATCTTCTTCTCTTGTCTTATTTCTTAATAATTTTCAAGGTTTGCCTCTTGGTTCAAGCTGTTCTGTTGTTTGCCTAGCCTGGTCCCTTTGCAAAAGTACCAATAGGTACATACGGTTCTATTTCAGGTTCTGCCTGGTCAGGGCTGTTCAACCCCTGAAGAGCCCTGGGGCTGTGGGCCTTTGTCATGTCCATATTGCTTTTGCCTTTGCCTTTGAAGTCAAAGAACGCAGATCCACTTTTCTTTGTACGAGAAGAAGAAAAAACTGATTAGAATTTGAAATGAACACCAGACCCAATCGGTTGATGACAGCTGTCGAGATGGTGTTTGGCTGATACTACTACTACTAGTTATTAGGTACTGTAGTGGTAGTAACATGAATAGGATATTCCGTCATAACGGATCATAGTACGCTGAGGCCATTCCAGATTGCCCCTTGCTTTTGTTGTGAGCTATGCGGGACTATTCTAGGATCTTCCATGCAGCCCAACTCAGGCACCAGGAACGATGTGGGCCTCACTAGGAGAGTATAGTAAAATAGGTGGTGTTTGTGTGGACAGGGCTAAAAGGATCGGTCGCTGGGGCCACTGGCTGGTGGGTGCGCTTCAAGGAGGAAAACCAAAACAAGCAGACTGGAGGTGGACAGAGGTGTATCAGCACCACAAGACAGGAACAACACTCCTCGTTTATTGTTGCATGATATCTGTACAGATCCTCTGTGCCTAGTAGGATATACGGTGAAATCCCAAATATTTTATATTCTCAAGTTCCAAGGTCAACCCTTCGTTTAGATTTGCGCTGTGGCTGCTGGCTTACCTCATCACTCGTCAGCCAATCAGCGCCCGCCTCTCACTGACCTCACATCCCCCCCCGGCCGCCGTCTGTCGTCGAATTCTGTCTTTGATCTTGCCTCTGGCTTCATTACTCCCTCTTTAACAAGAGACCGTATCTTTCTTTCTCACGGCCCCTCCCCGCCGATTTCCTTCGACCCAGGCCATCGTTGCGCCCCAAAGGAACCTTTATCCTCTCGACGCTTCCCGGCTTTGGTGCATGCCTCGTCATATCCACAAAAACACCCCGTCCTTTCCCACCCACCTACCACTCCAGGGATTCTGAACTGTCACCACATCTGCTGTACCCCGTGGTTGCTGATTTTGTGCCTGGATCGATCCCTTATACTTCCCCAGGCTTACAGGGTTCTGATCACCTTCTTCTCCACCTCTCTTTTTCTTTTTCCTTTTTTCTCTCTCCTCCCTTTTACCCCCACATCGCGACCCTTCTCTCGGTGTTTCCTTTTTTACAGACATCATGGATGCTCGTCAGGTGCTGCAGAGTACCCTCGCGCCAGGTATGGATTCCACGATTCCCCTCTTCCTTTTTCTTTGACGGACACATGATGCCCTCGTCGTGTGCCCTCGAAGTCAACTGTGTGCGGGAACCCCTCGCTGACCGTGTTTTCTCTTTCTCCCGCAGATGCGGCGGAGCGTACCAATGCTGAGCAGCAGCTCGCCCACGCGGCCGAGGTTGACTTCGTATGTGATAACCCTTTCACCTTTCTTGCTTTGTCCTTTTCCTTGCGTTCTAGGTGTAGTCGCGAGACAGCTGCGACCTCGCCTCGGCCTTTCTCAACGGCCCGCTAACGCGCATCGTCTATTTTTTTTAGGCCGCCTATCTTATCACTCTGGGTCAAGAACTGGCCAACGATGAGAGCCCTGCCCATATCCGTGTTGCCGCTGGTATCGCCTTGAAGAACGCCTTCACCTTCCGAGACCAGGCTAAGCTGCGTGAGGTGCAACAGCGATGGATTCAACAGATCAACCCTGAGACCAAGACCCAGGTTAAGGAGCTCGCCCTGAAGACCCTCCACTCCACCAACACCCAGTCCGGAAATGCCGCCGCCACTTTGATCGTTTCCATTGCGGCCATCGAGCTGCCCCGCAAGGAGTGGCCCGACCTGATGAACATTCTCGTCCAGAACGTGGCGAGCGGTAGCGACTCCCTGAAGCAATCTTCCCTCACAACTATTGGTTATATTTGCGACTCCCAAGATACCGAACTCCGTGAGAGTTTGATCGAACACTCAAATGCCATCCTGACAGCTGTCGTCCAGGGTGCCCGCCGCGAGGAGCCCAACATGGAGGTTCGCTTTGCTGCCATCAACGCTCTTAGTGATGCCGTTGACTTTGTGCGGTCCAACATGGATAACGAGGGCGAGCGCAACTACATTATGCAGGTTGTCTGCGAGGCCACTCAGGCCGATGAGGTGCGTGTGCAGGCTGGTGCATTCGGCTGTCTGAACCGTATCATGGGCGCATACTACGAGAAGATGCGATTCTACATGGAGAAGGCTCTGTTCGGCCTGAGCATCATGGGTATGAAGAGCGAAGAGGAGGAAGTCTCCAAGCTCGCCATCGAATTCTGGTGCACTGTTTGCGAAGAAGAGATTGCCATCGAGGACGACAACGCTGAAGCGGCCCAAGAAGGCGTCGAGGCCCGTCCTTTCTTTGGTTTTGCCCGTGTGGCTACTCGCGAAGTCCTCCCCGTTCTGCTGCAAGCTATGTGCCGCCAGGATGAGGATGCCACTGATGAGGAATATAATGTATCTCGCGCTGCGTACCAAGCGCTGCAGCTCTACGCTCAATGTGTGCAGGGCGATGTTATCCAGCCCGTTGTTGCCTTCGTTGAGGAGAACATCCGCAATGAGGACTGGCACTATCGCGATGCTGCCGTTGCTGCTTTCGGTGGTATCATGGAGGGCCCCGAGCCCCGCGTTCTGGAGCCCCTCATCAAGCAGGCTCTGCCTGTTCTCCTTGGTATGATGGAGGACAACTCCGTCTCGGTTCGTGACTCCACTGCCTATGCCCTGGGCCGTGTCTGTGACTGCTGCCCCGAGGTTCTCGACCCCGAGGTCCACCTGCAGCCCCTTATCTCCTGCCTTTTCAACGGTCTTGCCAGCAGCCCCAAGATTGCCAGCTCTTGCTGCTGGGCTCTCATGAACGTTGCCGACCGATTCGCTGGCGATGCCGGCTCCCAGACCAACCCCCTGTCTAAGCACTTCGAGGAAAGTGTCAAGTCTCTCCTAACAGTGACTGAGCGGTATGTAATTCCAGATTGTATCTCTACATTTTCCAACGTAGCTAACTCCCCCACAGACAGGATGCTGACAACCAGCTCCGTACTGCTGGATACGAGGTTCTCAACTCCTTCGTCCTCAACTCCGCCAACGACAGCCTTGCTATGGTTGCTACTCTTTCAGACGTCATCCTCCAGCGCCTTGAACAGACCATCCCTATGCAGCAACAGGTCGTCAGCGCCGAGGACCGCATGCTTCTTGAGGAGATGCAGACTAGCTTGATCAGTGTCATTCTGGCCATTGTCCAGCGCTTCGAAACCGATATCAAGCCCCAGGCCGACCGCATTATGACTGTTCTGCTCCAGGTTCTCCAGACCGTTGGAGCCAAATCCAGTGTCCCCGATGTTATCTTCGCCACCGTTGGTGCTATTGCCAGCGCTATGGAGGAGGACTTCGTTAAGTACATGGAGCAGTTCAGCCCCTTCCTGTATAATGCCCTGGGCAACCAGGAGGAGCCTGCTCTCTGCGCCATGGCTATCGGTCTCGTCAGCGATATTGCCCGTGCCATGAACGACAAGGTCCAGCCTTACTGCGACCACTTCATGAACCTGCTTCTGGGCATTTTGCGGGTAAGTTGTATATTCCGTAGACTAAAATCAATCAAACATTTACTGACACAATCAATTACAGACTGCTACCAACCAGCTCAAGCCTGCCATCCTAGAGACTTTCGGTGACATTGCCCAGGCTATTGGAACCCAGTTCGACACTTACCTCACCGTTGTCGGCGGTGTTCTCCAGCAAGCCTCTTCGGTTACCACCAGCTCCGACCTTCCATACGACATGGTCGACTACATTGTCTCCCTCCGCGAGGGTATCATGGATGCCTGGGGTGGTATCCTGCTTTCTTACAAGGGCACACCTTCGATCACTCAGCTCCAGCCGTTCATCGAGTCCATCTTCCAGCTCCTTCACATCATTTCGCAGGAGGGTAACCGCAGCGAGGGCCTGATGCGTTCCTCCATGGGTGTTCTCGGTGATCTTGCTGATTCTTTCCCCAACGGCGAGCTGGCTCATTACTTCCGCAACGACTGGGTCACCGCTCTCGTCCGTGAGACCCGTACCACCCGCCAGTACAGCCCTCGGACCATTGAGACCGCCCGCTGGACTCGTGAACAGGTCAAGCGCCAAATCAACCTTGGCGCTGGTATGTCTTAAGCTTGGCACTAGAGAGGTTTCATCCTAATGATGATGACTTGCTGCCCCTCAACATCACTCCTGATCTTAAGCTAGGATCAGCAAAGTGTCGGCTTGGGACAGCAGCCCAGGGCACCCATGGCTTTTAAACCCAAAAGTCCCGGGCTGTCTTACCCCTCGTATCGGATTGGTATTTCCATTCGCGAGTGTCGAGTTTCTACGTTGCTTTACGTTCTCCTACGTTGCCAGTGGATTTCAATGACTGCTACGCTCTTCCAATCCCACTCCCCAGGAGGTCTATCCGTATCATCTCCTCGCCCAGTCCCGGCTCTTGACCTCCGCTAGCCTCCCCTTTCCTAGCACCTTTTTTTCTTTCTGGTTGCCAATCCCCACGATGACATCCTCGACTGAAATCCCATCCACCTCTTCCCCTTTATGGCCTTTTCTCTTTTCTAACTCCTTCTCCTTTCTCCTTTTCGTTTTGTGATACAACCCATTTTTACCCATCCTCACCTTTCCTACCCTGCCTTTTAATTAGACAAGACCCCTTCGCATCCTTATAGCATTGCAAGTCATGTAGCCCAAAGACCTCATGTATCCTCCCCCATTGACTCATGTACGCACCCGATCATGTAACCCCTGAATCATGTCTCCCAATATCCAGAAAAGAATCGTCGTCATGAAAAGCTGTTCCTCCCTCTCCTCTCTATCGTATACTCCTCCCTCTTCCCTCAGCCCAGACTTGCACTGGACACTCCGATGTATAAATGACCACTGTTCAATGAACCCGGATCCCTATCCACTGTCTCATGTTCACCGGAAAATTGACTGATGCACTTCTAATGGATATGATGTATTCGTAAATGTAATTGAAATATGGTCAACATCTGAGATTCAGTCGCCAAACGTGCACACTATGCTGAGATAATTTGATGTTCTATAATGTATGAAGTGATGCGCATATATCCCCATATGAGGTCCAACCCTACGTAGACTGAAACATCTTCCCTTGTGGGACTGAAGAAAGAGTGGTCCATACTAGGGCTATTTTCCAAAGACCAGTTTCCAATCAATCGAGAGAGGCTTCCCGTCTGAGGTAGGTACCACCAGGATAGCACCACTGGTACGGAATATGGGGGGCTGTGGCTGTGGCTGTGGCTGTGTTGCTATATCACGTGGTGATACTAGATAAGGGCATACCCGCGTAACCCTATATTATATTATGTAAGCTCGCACAGTCAGCGACGAGCGGGCCCTGGCAAAACCAAAGTTGAATGAGCTCCGCCAGATTTTCATCCACGACACGCCCCGACCCATTCATCCTCGAGGTATGTACGCCCTTACCCCCTACCAGCCTCACAGCTAGTCTGGGAGTTGCAATCATCATGACTTTGCTGTGAATCCCCTCCGAAGACGACAAAATCTTTACTGCTTTTTGATTCGGTTTGATTCGATTCGAGTCGGTCGCAGCAGGTCACGATGATACGCCTCTCCCATCCCGGCACGGGCTGAAGAACTCCTGCAAAGGGGCACTCTTTGCGCTCGAAGACTACTGGTGGCTGACTTAACAACCCGGCATTCGCAAAGATACCTCATAATCCTATCTCCTTGATTTGAGAATCTCGAATTCACAACCGCCAAAATGGTCAAGACTTCCGTCCTCAACGATGCGCTCAACGCCATGAACAACGCCGAGAAGGCTGGCAAGCGCCAAGTCCTGATCCGTCCTTCCTCCAAGGTCATCGTCAAGTTCCTCACTGTCATGCAGAAGCACGGTACGTTCCAATCCCAACCACTCCCAAGTCGACAAGCCGAAGACTGCATTGCCATTGCCGTTGCCATGTTTTTTTTCTCTTTTTTTCTCTTTTCTTTTCTTCTCTTATCTCTTCCCCCTTTCCCCCATTTTTGTCTTCAGCAGTCCTCCCCGAGGACGTCGGGCTGATAACTAGGCGGCCGGTCTCAATCAACCTACGACGTCTGCCTTTTAAGTGTCCGATAGATTATTTTCAGCGGAGATCTTACATGTTTCCGAAAGCGCTCTTGGCAATGCTGTGTTTGGCGACTTTTAAATCTTCGCAACATCGCTGACTTTTTATTTCTTTCTTTCAGGCTACATCGGCGAGTTCGAGGAGGTTGACGACCACCGCTCCGGCAAGATCGTCATCCAGCTGAACGGCCGTCTCAACAAGTGCGGTGTCATCAACCCCCGCTACCCCGTCCAGCTCCGTGACCTCGAGAAGTGGGCTGTCCAGCTTCTGCCCTCTCGTCAGTTCGGCTTCGTCGTCCTGACCACCTCCGCCGGTATCATGGACCACGAGGAGGCTCGCCGCAAGCACGTTGCTGGCAAGCTCCTCGGCTTCTTCTACTAGATGGAAGTTGTTGAAAAAAAATTCCAACCTCAATAAAAAGTTGTTGTTTTGACTGGTTTCTTCATGCTTGGGCTGGGCCCTGGGAATGTAATCTAATGTAACGGACATATACCCCCTGATGATAGTTGCAGAGTACATGGCTTCGATCCAATGCTACCGATTCTGGTCAACGTATTACTTCGTAAAACGAGTAGCAGGCACCAGGAATTGGGGTCGCTGCTGCGCAGCCGCATTTCATCATGTGAGCCTCCCCTTTCACCTTTCATTGGTACCTAGCGGCATCTGCAATCTAAACATTAACGCTTACTCCCTCTTCCCTGGCGCGCGACCCCATTTGGATATGAAGAGGGTAGTAGTAAGCCGAAACATAAGACAGGTTATCAGCTGATGGCCATCAGTCGCCTAGTCATTATCTAGAGAATTGACTTCCATAAGGATGCGTAAACTATCTCATCACTGGGATGCAGTTCTAGAACAAAAGTTTTCGTCCACTCTAGTGGGGACTAGCGTGTTTCCAATGTACTTTGACGCTAAACAGTTGCGATCGCGACTGCGTTTCCTCATAACAACCACTTTAAAAAATCCACACATGGTTCTACGTATATTGCTTATATTTTTTCTTGTTATTTTTGGTGCTGTTTTTACTATATTGCTTTTGTATACTGAATTTGATACTATTTATAATATTTTATTGGTACTTGAAAAAAAGTGGGGCAAAGCCGATGCACGGAAACTTTTGTCCTTCGACTTACTAGTATGTTTATATTGCTTGGTGATGGGGTCCCTCTAATTCTATCGAAGGCATAAATGAGTGATTAAGAAGGTAGTAAGCCGGTACAATACACCTTGCTAATGAGCTCCAACTAGACTATTTAGACTGCTAATTTGTCCAGAAGCCCACGCCAGACTTCAAAGCTTGCCCATTCCTGCGTTATTCGGGACACTAGATAGCGCCTCGCTGGCAGATGTTGCGGGAGCAATAGTAAGCCCCGAAAAGTCCGAGAAGAAGGAAGTATCTGTATAGGAGGATACAATAGCCTGATCTGGAACCGTATTCACCTCGCACGCACGACCCAGAGCAGACTGGCACTCACTAACAGATGAGTCGGGAGTACTAACGAAAAGCTGGCCGGCATAGTCACCAACAACGGTCGTAACATCCTGCCAAACATTTCCCTCGAATATCCCCTTGGCAGAGGAGTCCCCGCCCTCGAGAGCATGTCCGTTATTCTTATCCCAAACATTGTTCACAGCGTGCAGGAGGGTTCCTCCGCTCAAAGCTGGGCTGCGGCCGGCGGTCATGTAGATGTAGTTGTTTTGCAATGTAATCTCATCCGCATCACCGACCATCTCAAAAGTCCAGTAGGTGTATCCGTCGCATCCTGTTGAGTAGGTAGTCTCTCCGTTCACGAAGTTGTTTGAGAGAGTGATGCGAGTGTTGGTATCGAACCCGAAGGTGTAGTGTTGGCGACCAGTACGGGCCGTCTGGAGTTTCTATTAGCATTCGCAATGTATCTCTTGTCTGTATAGTACTTACAGTAACATGGTCAATCCAGATTAGATCAGACCCATCAAAGTAGATGGCGTCGCCACCCCATACATACTCGGGGTTCAAGTCTGAAATCTGAATGTTTTGCACGATTATGTTCGACACTCCGTCCCTGAACCTCAAGCCCTTTCCTTTGATGATGCCTTTGTCTCCGTCGCCGAGAATAGTTTTGTTCGAACCGACATCTATGCCTGTAGTTCCGGCAGTATACCAGGTTGCCTGGGAAGAAGGAGAATCTCCGCAATCATCTTGGATAATCCTTTGACAGCCGTCACCGGTGCCCCAAGAAGCACAAACAGTCCCGGAAGTTGTGCCTTCTGACTCAGTAAAGTCATATTCTTTGTCAAGAATAATAACCCGGGCGGTATCGTCGGTCAGCCACTCCTTCAGCTCATTAATATCACTAGGTATCTGTGCATCAGCATCGCTGCCGCCTGTAACTCCAGTAGCAAAACCTTCAGCCGAACCCGAGACTGAAACAGCAGCAGCTAAGTGTGCTACTCCCAGCAGACCTGCAGAGATAAGGGGCGATGTGACCTTCATTTGAGGAACATGAAAAATGGGAGTCTCAAGGCTGTAGTAGCTGGCAAGGGTCTCCAGGGTTTGTGAAGAGGTTTAAATACTAAATTGAACAGATTCCCAATACCACTAACCATACTGAAAACGGATTAGATTCTGTTTTGCTTTGATTGTTCATGTAGTACAGACAGTTCTTCAGTCCTGCAAATTAAATGGCTAGTGGAGCCCCCGAAACGGTTCTAGTATACCCTGAAACGGCCAGGTCACTTGGCTGAGACTAGGCTCTTCGGCGGCGGGTATTTGACAGATTTTGAGTATATTTGGAGGAAGGGCTAAAGATAAACGGTCTAAATAAAGCCAATACCATTTCCAGGTGGAGCTTTGGTTCTGATGTCAAAAAAGAAAAAGAAAAAATAACTTGAACTTGAACCCATGGATTAGTACTACTAACTAGTAATTGCTAGTACTCGTATCGCTGGCATGGAGTATATAGTTACTATCTAGAAAACGCCTGTGGACCGCAATGCTTCTTATTTCCAACCTTGGGCAGTGATAAAGAAATAGCAGCATCGTCATAGATTCTGTGAAGTTCTATCAAGTATATAAGTTACTACCAAAATTGATATTCATGAACATGATATTTCAGGGCAGCCAGGGAGTGTTATTTAGTTCCGGACCGAGGCCCAATCTTACCGCCCAGCCCCCCGAGTATCATTCTGCCATTCCCCGCAAAGCCCAACCGACCTGGACTTGGATATTACTACTCGTAATAGTATTGATTGTTCAACCACAATGCCGCTAGACACAATATACCTGACTCGGCACGGGGTGAGTACATACTAAGAAGAGCAAGCATGCATGGTGGGATATATCCGAATTGTGGCTGACTGTCAATTTCCAGCATCGCCTTAACTGGACGATTGACCACCGCACCGGCGTTTACAAAGCACAGTTTCCAACGCCGACAGGAAATCCCGCCGATCCAGCATTGACCTCGCATGGTGTACGACAATCGGAAGAGCTGGCGGCACATATCATCGCCCCGGACTTTCACCCCAAGCCGTTCAGGATTTATTCAAGTCCGTTTTACCGATGTCTGCAGACCATCCAGCCCTCTGTTGAGGAGCTGAAGCAGAAGCATAAGGAAATTAAATCCCAGGACGGAAAATTCACAATTCAATCGCGTGGTCAAATTGAACCAAGCGCAGATATGGACGTCCGGCTTGAAAATGGACTAGGGTAGGTGGACAATGAACTCCTCACCCTCACCCTCACCCTCACCCTCACCGTCATCCGACATGAACTCACACTGTTTACAGAGAATGGTTCGGCCCAACGACGTTCTTCGATCACCCACCGCATCCTGAACCAAGTGTCATGCGCACCCATTTCCCAACAATGCTACACGAAACTCCAGAGAACAAGTACTCGCCTCTGATCCACCCGTCGACAAGAGGCGAAACAATCGCCCAATTGCACAATCGTGTCGCCGCAGCTCTGGAGGGCATAATCGCCGACGTGGATGCAGAGGTCGCGGCCGTGGAGGCAAGCCAATCACCTGAGCAAAGGACCAGCAAGGCCATTTTGATTTGTGCGCATGCAGCTTCGCTTATTGCCATGGGTCGGGCCTTGACGGGAAATATGCCGGAGGATAGTTCTGTTGAGGACTTCTTTGTGTTCACTGCGGGGATGAGTACATTCCGTCGGCGAGGCGTGTCTACCGGTGGGAATGTGAGGGTTGAAGAAGGGGTGTTGGCGGAAGGGACGAGGTTGTATCGTTCGAAGGGTGTGCCGGAGTGGGAGAATGGAAAGGGTGTTGGAGGTGGATGGGACTGTGCTTTGAATGGAGATTGCAGTTTCCTGAGTGGAGGTGCGGAGAGAGGATGGTGAGAATCCCCTTTGGTTTTCGGATATCCTTATTTTGATACTGATCTACTTCGATTGATAGGCACTTCAACGGGGAGGAGGGATTTGATACAAACTCCATGACACCTGCGGACCCACCCATTGGCACGACAAAGTTATGAGGAAAGTGAGTATTATGGCATTCTGATCATTACTAGAGTAGACAGGACGATGCATGGTGCATTATCGAGCAATCGATGCAGCGATAGATCTATCATCCTTTACGTTGATTGTTTTTTGTTTGTTTTGACTATTCAGCGGAATCCGCCGAGTATTTAGATTTAAGAATATCATTCTTTATTTCATACGCAATAAGCGTCTGTCCTGTTCTGATATTAGTTCCTAATATTAGTACTAGTACTAGTATGGAGCGGAGTATTACTATCAGATCCCCGAAGTCGGCCACTTCCGCATCTGTCAGTGAGTCACCTCAAGTATCCACATCGCCACGACTCCACCAGTTCCAAGGTTGCAGCTTTGGATGGAGTAAAAAGTCGGTTATCCACGGGGAGATGACATGTGGGGCGTGCCCAAAGCAACGAGAATTAATAATGCAGTCTAAATAAGATTTGGAGGAGAATTTAAACTCTTTGCCATCCTTGCGGATTTGCAGCATCCTGTCAACGTCCATTCCATTTTCGTGAACGGCATATCATCTTAGCAGAGCCTCACGGAATGGCGACGATCACACAAACGATGCCGACGACGGCAGTCGAATTGCCGAATCTCCACCACAGCACCGGTGAAAGACAGCGGAATCAGATAACTCACACAGAACCGGAGGCAGAGGCCGATGAGGTCATGCAGCAGTCTCTCATTGCGGATTCTCAAGTTCCCGATGGCGGATATGGATGGGTTTTGATCTCTGCTTGCGCGGTAGTCACTTGGTGGTTTGTCGGGGCATCTTATACATGGGGTGTCATGCAAGCCGAATTGGTGGAGAAGAAAGGTTATTCATCCTCGACCTTGGCCTTTGTAGGCTCGCTCTGTCCAGCCTGTATCTCGCTACTGGCTGTTCCTAACGCGAGACTGATTCGACTGATTGGCGCACGTATCACGGCTTGTCTGGGAATCTTTCTGCTTGGACTGGGCAGTATTCTGAGTGGGTTTGCTACGGACAGTATTGCGGGATTGTTCATGACGTGGGGGTTTGTGGGTGGTCTGGGAACGAGCTTATGCTTCATGGTGAGTCTGCCCTTTCGCAGCTTATTTTCGACCATCCAACATTCTTTTGTTCTAATATACTTACTATCCACCTAGGTCGTCTCTGTCACACCAGCACAATACTTCAAAGCTAAACGAGGTATCGCCAATGGTATAGTCTACGCTGGCGGTGGACTCGGTGGCACCGTCATCAGTTTCATCTTGGATGCATTGCTTCAAAGTGTGGGAATCGCCTGGACCTTCCGAATCCTGGGTTTCCTCATCATGGCTACGGGTCTACCAGCCGCGTGGCTGATCAAGGAGCGTGCAGCAATCATGCCCACCAAGATGGTTGAATGGAGCTTGTTCAAAGACGTCCGTTTTGCGGTCCTCTTCGCCGTCGGCGTCATTGGAACGTTCCCGCTCTTTGTGCCAGCCTTTTTCTTGCCCTTGTATACCAGCTCACTTGGGTTGCCATCGAGCGCAGGCGCAGGTCTTGTCGCTGCATTCAACTTTAGCTCGGCCATTGGCCGTCTCTCCTGTGGATTTGCGTGTGATAAGCTCGGATCGCTGAACACGCTTTTCTTGTCGCTGCTTCTGAGCGCGTTCAGTATTTTCGTCCTTTGGCCGGTGTCTAATTCGATTGGGCCTCTGGTTGCATTCGTGATCATTAATGGATCCGCGAATGGTGGGTTTTTCTCGACCATGCCGACGGTCGTGGGCAATGTCTTTGGATCTGCACGAGTATCTGTTGCGGTGGGAATGATTGTCAGTGGATGGCTGGGTGGCTATCTTATGGGTGCCCCTATCGCTGGTTACATTCTCAATGCCTCCGGTGGTCAGGAGGGCGGAATTGGAGCGTATCGACCGGCAATTTTCTATGCAGGATCAATGGCAACGGCTGCGACGGTCCTGGCAGCTGTGCTGCGGATGAAGGTGGATCGGAGAATAAAGAAAACGGTTTGAAGGGTTGCCGTATGGTGCAAGATGCATCTAAAAGTTCGTATTTCTAAGACATACATGTTTGACATAGCGGAAATTATGAAGAATTTCTTTCATGTTATTTTGTTTCAACAGCTAAATAAAAGATCCCGTAGGATAGCCAGACACACGCGAAGACACAAGACACGCTGGTTATGGAAAGAGATTGACGCAAACGCTGAATAGGGTATCGTAGAATGTGCCTAGCGCGCACGAGTATCGGGGCGAGAATCTCCCAAGTTAAGCAGCAGTCTGCTCAGGCTGCGTTGTAGCAGCAGGGGCAGCGGCGGCATCAGACCCGGCTTGCTCTCTGTCGTGCTCATTCTCATTTTCACCTCCAAGGTCCTGAGCCTGTTCCTGCTCACGTTCACGTTCACGCTCGCGCTCGCGCTCCCGTTCTTGTTCTTGCTCTTGTTCTTGACGAACTCGCTCGGCCTCGGCTGCATTACGTGCCTCGACTTGCCGCTCACCAATACCTGGAACCAGACTAGCAAGAAGAAGCACAATGGATCTCTCCGCGCGTCGAAGGAAGTGCAAAATTTCGCCAAGCATACCCTGGGGCGCAGGGTTACCACGATTCTCGCCGCCTTGGTTTGGCCTTTGCGTAGATTGATCAGCGGGCCCACCCATGTGGGCGAGACCCTCGAGATGACGCTGGACTGGGGCGACAATGGCCCCGTGGAGCTGCTGAGGAATGTCTGTATCTGACAGAACTGCCACTAGCACGGCGCATGTGACGAGGAAGATACGCGTCCAAGTACCCGCATCGCTGATCATGTAGCAGAAAAAGTACATGCGAATGAACATCCAGACGCGGCGTAGATAACGTCCAAGACCTGCACCATTGGCGTCTTGTCGTTGCTGTTGGTTGATCAGAGCTTGTCGAACGGCCTGGTGAACGGCGGCGGCGTTGGCAGCATTAGGGTTCGCCTGGGCTTCGGGAGCAGGGGTCGCATGAGACCGGAGAGAAGAAAACTCGGACGAGGTCCTAATTGTGGTGTTCGGGGGTAGAATCAGGCTTTGTCGGCCATCTGGGTGAGTTGCTAAGTAAATCCGAGAAGGCTCAGTTTGCGAGTAGGAAGGACTGTTCATCCCCACTCTGATTCGCTGGGCCTGCTGAATCAGGGTAATCTGATCGACACGCTCGTAGACACGGGTGACACGATTCATCATCACCTCAACAGCACCCGCCGTCGAAGGGAAAAGGCGATGATTGGGTGGAGTGGAATATATCGTTTCAATGTTTTGGTTCTGCCTCTCTGCCAGCATGTTTTGAAGTTGTGTTCGAATTCGGAACATCATGTCCACAGACGGTATGATGTGTTGGTTGACCAGATTTTCCATTTCCATCACTTGCTGAGAAAGAGATTGCCAGCCTTGTATTTGCTCAAGATATGGGGCCGAAGAAGGATCTGATTGAGCGAATGCACTAGTGTCAATAGGGGCCGATTGAGCTCCGTATGCTGATGGAATATCCGAAGCTGTGCCTGGCGAAATGTTTGTGTTGATTTGCTTGAAACTTGATGCCGGCATCGCCCAATTATGACGCTCGGATGTGGTCGCCCTTGACGAATCCTGTGGGGGTGCAGCAGGGTCGCCGCTGTTAGTTATTGGGAGAGAAGGGGACGGATTCCATGCAGGCATTGCAGGGAACCTGGCGTTTGCAGGATTGGCATTGATATTCTGAGCAGATGTAGTATTGTGACCCCAAGAGGTGGAGTCATACCGAGCAAAATTCGACCGCGAATCAATCCCTGGCGAAGTTTGATGGGACGAGCTGGCCTGAAGCATTCGGTCCATCTCCTCTGTCAAAACTCCCCGACGCCGGAGTTCTTCTCTGAGTGTACTAGTCTGGTCCAAGCTTGAGGGAGCTGTGGCTCGCCATCTTTCTAACATCGCATCTAGCTCGCTCCGATTATGATCCGATCTGTCTTGAGAGCCGTGTCCAATGACGTTCGAGGAAAGAGGAGCCTGCCCGCGGTATCGAATTCCCTGTGTCGACGTTGCTGGTTGAGCCGCCACGCCGGTCGATGAAACGTATTGGTTCAAGTGCGATGGTAGATTTGCTCCGCTTGGCGTTGAGGAGGGTGTGGTGGGAGTTGGAACTGGAGGCAGGACAAGGTGAATTGAGCATGGGGATCCCTAGAATTGGCGCTGTTAGATCAACATAGCATGGCAGGCGGTAAATGATAAGAACCTGGATACTCACATCGATGGACCCCAGGACAGATGCTAAGCTCGCTCGATCATCAGTCAGAGGCTTGCCCCGGTAGATCAATCTCTGTTGTGCCGGGGCCGGTCGACTTGGGAGAGACTGTGTGATGCGAGCCTTGATTTGTGCAACGGTGTCCGAGAGTGGTTGATCGTGAAGCGTAAATCGCCCTGGGGCGGGGATTGAAGGGGAGATAACATGTAGAGTGATCTTGTCGGACGCCGCCGGGGCAGCTCCTTTTGTAACTGGATCAGTTGTCATGTTGATAGCAGCTGTAGCTTTGCGATGACGTGGATAGCTAGATGACCATGGCGCGGTGGAAGTGAGAGGAGCGAAGGTGGTGTGACAGCGGCGGTTGAAGCGATTTAATCCAACGATGGATATGATGTACAAAGGAAGCCCTGCTGGTGAAGCGACAATGGTGGGTGCGCCTTTGTGGGGATGTTTGCTTTGGGGAGATCTGGCAGGAAGCCAAGAACCGGGGCTGATAGCGCGATAGTGGGCAACTTTGGAGTAACCCGCGTAGGGTTAGCAGAGGGATGACTGGTATCAGCCAACAATCCCCGGAACAAGGTAAAAGGGATGCCCAACAGGTACAAACGCAGTTGTAGACGTATCGCAATCACGAAGCATCACCAATTGGAGGAGAGAGGAAAGGTGAATACAGTACAAAGTAAAGCAATTGAGTACATGAAGTACAAAGTACAAAGTACTCCACGTGCCCACTGCGGGTGCTAGTGCTATTCTGCCGGGCGGTGACAACCCCTGGTTTCAAAACTTCTGGTCACGTTCATTCGGGGCCAAACCTCGCCGAGGTCAGATCGATTCTGTGTCGATCCGAGAACCCCATGGTTTAAACACGATGGCCCAGCGCCTTCTCCACAACTCCCCCCTTCTTCGTTTCCATCACGCCACCCCGGTGACCGGGGGCGCAGCGACGATGGAAGTCCTTTCGTTTAGGGCCACTGCCCGCCACCAGGCCAGCATGCGCCATTTTTCTTCCAAGTCATGGAGACAGTATAACAAAGATAATCAGAAAGAGAGCAGCGGCGGCGGCGGCAAAAATGGAGGTTTTGGGTCCCGACTACGCTTTGCCCTGCGCAACACCAAGGTCGAATGGTACCCGATCCCTGTCGGTCTCGGGATTGGCCTCTTAGGGGTTTTGTCGTTTTACAAATCCCAACGAGCAGAGCGTGATCGTGCGGCTCAGGATGCCGCTGGCGAGGAGTGGGAGAATGGAGGCCGACCACCACGTCGCCCACGTATCGTCCCAACCGGCTCCTGGCAGGTGCAGTTCATGTCAACCTTACCCCTGAAGGCCATGTCGCGCCTCTGGGGCCGTTTCAACGAGATCGAACTTCCCTATTACTTCCGCGTTCCTGGATTCAAATTATACTCTTGGGTTTTTGGCGTGAACCTGAGCGAGGTCGCCGAGCCCGATCTACACACGTACCCCAACCTTGCGGCGTTCTTTTATCGCAAGTTGAAGCCTGGCATGCGACCTCTTGACCCTGACCCACGAGCTCTACTCGCACCTTCCGATGGACGTATTCTACAGTTTGGTATGATTGAGCGTGGTGAAGTGGAGCAGGTGAAGGGCATGACCTATAGTTTGGATGCCCTATTGGGGTCGGCTACGCCGACAAACGCTGACCACAGCAACCGCCTCGCTGATTCTACCACGGAAGCCACTCAAAAAGACGCCGAGAAGCTCAAGTCCGATGAGGAGTTTGCTCGCCTGAATGGCATCTCCTACACCCTTCCCAATCTTCTATCGGGCGAGACCTCGACCAAGCGACAAGGCTCGATGGATGCATCGACCGCCTCCAAAACAACCTCGGAAGTGCAAGTGCAGGAAGAGCTAGCTCGCGGCGACGGGATGCCCTGGTATGCACCTCGAACGGCCAATAAGCATGCTTTATTCTACGTGGTGATCTACCTTGCACCGGGAGACTACCACCGGTTCCACTCCCCTACAGCGTGGGTGGTGGAGAGCCGTCGTCACTTTGCCGGCGAGTTGTACTCGGTTTCTCCCTACCTGCAACGCCATCTCCCAGGTCTATTCACTCTCAACGAGCGGGTGGCGCTTCTGGGCCGCTGGCGCTGGGGATTCTTTAGTTACACACCGGTGGGTGCCACGAATGTGGGCTCGATCAAAATCAACTTTGACCGAGAGTTGCGCACCAACAGTCTGTTAACGGACACGGCGGCGGACTTGGCGGCGGCCTTGGCTGCGAAACGAGGCGAGCAGGATCCCGGATTCGTGGAGGCAACATACCGTCATGCCAGCCGTACCCTGGACGGACACCCTCTGCAGCGGGGTGAGGAGATGGGTGGATTCCAGCTGGGAAGTTCGATTGTGATGGTATTTGAGGCACCCCTGGGTACTCGGCAATCTGTTGATGCCGGGTGGCCTGAGGAGCAACCGTCTGACGGGTGGACGTGGACCATTGAAAAGGGGCAGCGTATCAAGATCGGTGAAAAATTGGGATTTGTGGGAGAAGCATAGATGGCTCCTTGTGTGAGCATGGACATGGACATAGGGGGGATTTGTTGTAATATACCATTCTGCGATGTTTGATTAGAGCATGTAAACGAGATCAGACCTTACTTATAGAGTGAAGGGGCTGCCATGTACTACTAGTACTAGCACTAGCATGGGTACCCTTTTATCTCAATGTGATTGATCTAATCTTAGATTCTTCATACATATTCTACTTCTTTAGTACTCTATTTTACATACTGTAGAAACAGTACGTACATACTTTACTCCCGAATTAGCAGCCCCATCCGGATTGGGGACAACGTGTCGGCAGGCCCCATTCTGATTTGTCGATCGTCTGTGGCGTCATAAACGGATCCACGGGTCGAGACGCGTCGAGCTGAACTGTCTTTGTGCTTGCTGGACTTGCTGGACTTGCTGGACTTATCGTACTTATCATACCAACTTGAATAGAATACTGATATGCACCTATGTATGTACCTTGAGGTAGACCACAGTTGACTAGTAGCCTACGGTAGCTAAATGCAGGCCCATGGTTACACATGGCGTGATGCTCCTGGACCTGACAAACAAAAACAAACCGGGGCAATCAGGGCAACCCTGGTTGAGGCAGGTCAACACCAACACCAATAAACTTGGTCGTGGCCATCGTTGAAGTCATGATCTGACCGATTGCCAACTCGCCCATAGCCACAGCCAAGCTTCTACCTTGCCTTGCTTTTCCTTTCCTTTTCTTTCCTTTCCTTCTCTCCCTCCCCCCTTCATCCTTTTTGTCCCCGTGGACAAGGACAGGAACAGGACAACCCTTGGGAAACTCCTCAACTTCTCTTATCGCCTTCATGGCAATTTTTACCGCACCCCGTTCCTTTCAATACAATGCATTCGCCCAAGATCCGCTGGTCGCCAGCAACGCCTTCATGGCCAGCGGCAACCCCCAGCCCAAGCACCCTCCATTTGGCTACTTATTGCTCCTCGTCTTCGAGGCCGTGCTGGAGGTCGTCTGTGTCTGCTTGCCCGGCTACATTGTCGCCCAGCAGGGCCTCTTCGACGCCGACGCCCAAAAGTTTGTCGCAAACCTGAACGTGATGCTCTTCACGCCCTGTCTGAGTATGATATCCCGATTTTTTTTTTCCGCCGTGATACCAAGCGACAACCCCCTCAATTCCGGTCGCATTTATAACCGAGTTACTGACAATCATTATCGGAACCAGTTTTCGTCAAGTTGGGCTCCCAATTGACCGCGGAGAAACTCACGGACCTGGCGATCATCCCGGTGATCTTCATTGTTCAGACCTTAGTCTCATACTCTTGCGCCTGGGCTGTCACCCGATGCTTTCACTTTAAGAAGCGCAAGTCAAACTTCGTTACGGCGATGGCGGTATGTGGGCTCCTTGTCACTTTGATTGGTTCCAATCGACGATAGTCGTCGCGCCATTTGATAAGCACTACATGTTGCAGCGCTGATCACGCATTTCAATAGGTCTTTGGCAACTCCAATTCGCTGCCGATCTCCCTGGTCGTTTCCCTATCGCAGACCCTTCGAGGCTTGCACTGGGATAGGATACCACACGATAACGACGATGAAGTCGCAGCACGAGGTATCTTGTACTTACTCATCTTCCAGCAGCTAGGTCAACTGGTACGTTGGAGCTGGGGATATCATGTCTTGCTCGCGCCAAAAGACCGATACCTCGAGGATTCTGACCAGAGCTCGAACGGGTCATCCATCATTGAACAAGGCCAAACACGATATACCGACAATCCCGAGCAAACAGATCCGGATGAGCCACTCCTTCGCACGCGCAGCTCGGATAGTTTACATCGAGCTTCCAATGGTCAAATCCACGATGATGGCAATTTCCAATCGGGCGATCAGACTCCAATCTCGACACGCGCCTACTCATACTCGAAGGTCTCATCGGTTCATTCCAGGACCGAATCAATACACAGCGGCCTCGATTCCGATCTCTCGCCAAGAACGATCGGTCCGCCACCCCGTGGGCCATTCCTACCGCGTCAAAGTACGGGCGAGGACATACTCTCATTCCCCAATGTGGAATACACTGCGCGGGACTTGCAAGCATCCGAGCAAACATTTGTAGGCCGCTGGAAGACATCTTTCCGACGCCGCTGGAACGGTCTTCGCGAATCCTGGGCGACGAAGACCAACGCATTTTATGATCGCCTTCCACCAAAGACACAGAAGGGACTGTCAGCCACATCACATGGCCTGGGCCGTTTCTTCCGTGGTGTATGGAGTTTCATGAACCCACCTCTCTGGGCAATGCTCGTCGCTATCGTTGTCGCCTCGGTCCCATCTTTACAACACCTATTCTTCGACAAAGGCACTTTCATTAGCAACTCCGTCACCAGCGCCATTCAACAGAACTCTCAGGTAGCCGTCCCGCTCATTTTGGTGGTTCTTGGGGCCAATCTAGCCAGAAACACACTTTCTGAAGACGCCCTTGCCGATATGGAACACCCCGCCGATGAACGCAAGCTCATTATTGCGGCATTGATTTCACGAATGCTGCTACCGACCCTGATCATGGCACCGATCATCGCCCTCATGGCAAAGTTTGTGCCTATCAGCATTCTCGACGACCCGATTTTCATCGTTGTTTGCTTCCTCATTACCGGAGCCCCATCGGCGCTGCAGTTGGCTCAGATCTGCCAAATCAACAATGTCTACATTGGGGCCATGTCAAAACTTCTTTTCCAGAGCTATGTTGTCTGGTACGTCCATTTTTCCTCGCTCATTTCATTTCTGCAAAAATGGGTACTAATTATTTATCCTAGGATCCTTCCCTCTACCCTTGTGCTGGTCGTCTGCGCCCTGGAGGTCCTTGAATGGGCTGCCGCTTAGACGCCGTCTGGCGCAATACAATGTATTTTATCTCAAGCGACGCTGGTCTTGGTTTATATCGGATGCATTGACACGCTCGCTTTTCTGATTACTATGTTCATAATTTCTGATGGCGTTGAGTCTCTTTTGGGGCCTGGCGTTTGAGCTTGCATTCCATCATAGGATTACGATTGTCTCCCTCTTTCACTGCCTCTCCTACAATTTTTTCCTCCCCGTGTGATTATCGTTAGGTCTTTCCTTCTCTTTCTCTTTCTCTTCTCTCTCTTGATGGGTAGGCATAAAAAGGCTTGGTGGCATCACAGTATACCTACATAACGTTCAAAATCAACACTGGTTGAATCATCAAAATCTTGCGAAAGTACTATGTACTTCCTATTTCTTTTTACTTAAGCTGATCCAGGACAAATCTGGGCTCCCACTGGAAGCACAGATGTATCATGTGCGACCAATCCGGCCGGATCCCCTTGGACATCAATAAGCATTGCCATCCCCGTAGCAAAGTGCCAAAGAATATGACAATGGAAGAGCCAGACACCCGGATTATCAGCCTTGAATCTGAGAACCGCGTACCCGCGGCTGGGAATCTGGACAGTATCGCGCAGTGCGGCACGAGACAAGTCGTAGGGCTGGTTGGGATCGGTGTCTGGGTCGAGGCCGGTAGGGATGACGTCTTCAAAGGGATTATATGAGCCCCATCCGAAAGTGGATTCGTGGGTTGCTAGGACGTAGAAGTGGTGGCCGTGCTGGGAGTGATATGGCATGAGCGGGGATGTAAGGGATAGACGAGCAGAAAAACAATAATAATGATGCAATGTTTCAGAGTGCTTGGGTTGGTAGAAATGAGAAATGTCGGTGTACTTACCATGTGAAATGGATGGGGGCCTTCATCTAGGTTGTTGACCACAAGGTCTACCCATGTTGGGCCTGGCCCCGTGGTAATTGAAAACTGGTTCGAATCCCAGCTCTCGCGGGGGAGGGCGATGAGTGGGACTTGGGGCTCGCTCTGAGGCTTCCAAATCGTCATATTGAAAAAGCCATAGGGCATGTTGCGGAGTCGGGCCATCTTCTGGATCTTGGTGTACACGACATGTGTCTCGTCAGCTTGTTCGGGGAGTTTTGCGAGAACAGAAGCGGATGATGGGATTTTCTCCAGGTTCAATTCATTGCGTATGATGGGTATTGAAGTCGCGTCATCGACCTTTTTGGATGTGTTTGAGTTGTGAATGGCGAAGGTTTGATCGGGGGTTAATGCGTGGTTCATGTACTTGAAGCATCTAGCCAAAGTTAAAACGAGTATGAATACGAGCGGGCTGAGTGAGATTTACCCTTGATCCAATTTCACCATCATGGATGATGACCCTGCCTCTGCTGCACTGGGAGGTGGGCGTAGGACAAAATCCATGCGCTGTCCAGGATACAAAATCCCGGCCGAGTTGACATCCTCCTGCTCTAGTCGCTCCACATCAACACTGTCCACCTGAAGCAGCTCGAGGCTCTCTTGGTCGAATACGAGAGTGAAACCTCCCAGGGCTCTATAACGATAATTTCAGTGACTGCTCCTCGAATCAATCGTGATCCGACAATGTGCATACCCTGTGTTGACGACGCGTATTCGGGAGGACGCGCTAAGGTCGAGATGAAGAAACGTTGGTTTTGTCTGGTCCTCGACACAGTCTACAGGACGTGCAGGTACAGCCATACCACAGTTGAAATAGCCGACTCCGTTAATGAGTAACGAGTCTGGGACCGGCTAAAGAATGGTCAGTGGATATACGCGATTTTTGTTCGACTGGACGAACCTCGTTCCCGAAATTTCCTGGATCCTGGTACCAAGCTAGAACATCTTCTGCGGGCGGGTGATACCAGTCTCCAATAAGCAAGAGATGCTCCTTCTCATATCCAAATCGTTCAGCATCGCTTCCACCACGACCCATCAGCCCCCGGACTGTCGACTTGGACGCCGGTGCATGAACGACCAACCCGCCAAACAAACCATCCTGTCTCGATAACCCGGAGTGTGCATGATACCAAAACGTTCCGCTCTGGTCTTCTGGGATGCTGACGTTATAGACATACTGGGCGCCTGGAGCTATGGGGCATTGTGATACCGCCGCTGCTCCATCCACAGAATCTATGGTCTGTCAGCTGCCGAAACGAGGTCAATCTCTAGGCTATACAGTCAACTCACTCGCTACATGAAGGCCATGCCAATGAAGAGCGACCGGGTGCTCTGACAAGGCGTTGGTAACGGTGATGATCAATGTATCACCCGAACGAGCCTCAATAGTGGGACCTGGAAACAGGTCTATGAGATG
Organism: Penicillium pancosmium; assembly: GCA_031761475.1. Taxonomy (NCBI): domain Eukaryota; kingdom Fungi; phylum Ascomycota; class Eurotiomycetes; order Eurotiales; family Aspergillaceae; genus Penicillium; species Penicillium pancosmium. The sequence continues at coordinate 25,258 of JAVMSB010000114.1, read as the reverse complement.
AAACGAAGCAAATGATTATTAGCGGAACCTTCCTTTCATCAGGCGACCGCCAGAGAGCAGAATATCGCCGTCGGTGGAAGCCTCACCGTTGATGAGAAAGACTTTCTTCAAGACGCCATCAGGCCTGCGTTCGTCCGTTGTGACGCGCCAATCCAAATGGTGTGTAACGGGAGCACGAAACACATGATTCTCGGGATGCAATTCGATATACGGCCGAATTGAGGCTTCTTCGTCATGGCCATGGCCATGGCCATGACCTAGCAGTGGACCGATCCATGATTGCAGGTAGATATCCGGGCGAAGCGAATATGCCAAAATGAACACCAAGAGAGCGATCAGAACCCAGCTCAGCAACGGACGAGAGCTCGGCTCCAACGAGGTGGCCTTTTGGGGTGATTCCTGGGAGTCTTGGGTGCGGGGCGGTCTTCGACGCCGACTGTTTTGTCTTTCCATGATTCTGAAGAGGAAGGCCCTCAATTTCAGACGTCGGACGTCGGATGATTTAAGATTGCCGCATGGACCCCGGCCCTTGCGGAGGGCAAAGACATGCAGCGAGTGGCGGGAGACAAGGGGATCGGCAGGAGGCGTAGGTCACTTGCAACGCCCGCAGCTTCGAAGCCGCTTTGACTGCTTGTCTTGAACCACACAGCACAGCAGTACGCAAGGATGAAGAGGAGCTAGCCTTGAAACAAGTGCCTCAGCAAGACACTACGGGATCTCCAGGGTCGACAGGGTCTTGGGTTGGCGTGGTTTGGCGTGGTTTGGCGTAGTCTTAGGGCAGGCACGTGGGGCAATATCCCCGCAGCTTTGCATCTCCGCTCTCTCGAGTCTCCACATGCTCGAATCGAGGGATACCATTTGGTCATCCTGCTTCTTGCATCTCCCTCCTAACCTATCATCGTGGCACCTGCTACCTTGATACTACCTTTCCTTTTCAGTTCCTTCTTTTTTTGCTTCGGCTCGACCCGATCTTTGATCATCATCGATCGTCAATCAAAGCTTGACACAGGAAGCTCTTGACTTCCTCCTTAAATACTCACCGCTCCCTCATTCTTCCAACTTCACTCCTTTCCTAAGCTTCATCCAGAATCACACTTTCAGCATGGGTTTTCTCCTCGGAGTCGCCCTCACGGCGCTCCTGGCGAGCTCGTCCGTTAATGCTGGTTCTCTCAAGGATATTGAGCATGTCGTGATCTTCATGCAGGAGAATCGAGCTCAGGATACGGTAGACCTGCCCTCCTTCGAATGCAGATAAACCTCCTCAGCTGACTGAATGAATCACAGTACTATGGCACCATGGCAGGTGTTCGTGGCTTCGCCGATCCTAACGTCCAGATCAACCCCGATGGACAATCTGTTTGGAACCAGTAAGTTCCGTCGAAGAACTATCTATACATAAAATCTGCTTCTAACAACCCCACTAGAACTGTTGATCCCAACATGTCTGACCGGTCCAGCGGTCTGTTTCCTTTCTACCTCGGTTGGAAGGGTGGCGAGACTCTGGATGCCATCCAGTGCATGGCAGCCGGTGATAACGGCTATCATGCTAACCAGGCTGCCTACAATCACGGTCTGAACAATGCCTGGGCAACTAAGAACACGCCATGGAGCTGGGGTTACTACAAGCGCGAAGACATCCCTGCCCAGTTTGCCATTGCTGAAGGATGGACTTCGGCCGATATGTATCAGGTAAGAACCACTCTCAGATCATGAGCACACCCGAGCTGATCCGAGTCCATTATAGGAATCTCAAATCACTGCAACCAACCCCAACCGCGTGACTCTAATCAGTGGCTCTATCAATGTCCCGGGGGGCCCTCAATCGCCTGACCAGGGGGGCGTCTACATTGACAACAATGAAATGCCTGGTAAGTGATCCTCAGAGGACCCCATCTGGCTCATCACTAAACAATTTAGGTTGTGAAAAGCCGGGTGTCAGCTGCTACCCCCTCAAGTGGAAGACTATTTTCGAATTCTATGAGGATGCCGGCGTCTCATGGCAGCTGTACCAAGACACCAACAACTTTGACGACAACCCCCTAGCTTGGTTCCAGCAGTTTCAACAAGCTAAGAAGGGCCACCCTCTTGCTGATAAAGGAATGTCTTTCGTGGGACTCGAGAAGTTCTACGAGGATGCTGCCAACGGCACTCTTCCCAGAGTCAGCTTCATCGTCGGCCCTACTGAGCTCTCTGAGCATCCCCCCTACCGACCAATGGACGGTGGCTGGCTGCAGAAAAGAATTACCGATGCCGTGACAAGCAGCCCCAAGTACTCTTCAACTCTGCTGATGATCAGTTTTGACGGTAAGTCACATTCCTGGCTGTGCATAGTAACTACTAATCAGAACCCCCAGAAACTGGTGGCTTTGGTGACCACGTAACACCTTTCCACTCGCCCCAAGGCACGGCTGGGGAGTGGATGACAGACCCATATGGAGACTTTGGTGATGTTTTCTCAGGGCCCGGTTCGTACATGAGCTATAACAATTGCATTCTGTGTTAGTTTCTGACCCTTTGTTTAGGCTTCCGTGTTCCCTTCATCATGGTCTCTCCGTGGACTCGTGGTGGCCGTGTCTTCACTGAGCGCTGCGATCACAACTCACAAATCATGTTCATTGAGCAGTGGCTGACTGCTCTCGGCTATTCTGGTGTTCAAACCGACCAAATGGTGCCGTGGCGTCGTGCTCACATGTCGAACCTGATCGGCGCTCTGGATCTTGACCACGTATGTTTTCCTTTTACTTGGCTTCCAAAAGCCTCTTATATACAACACGGTTGAACTGACGTATGTAGCCCGATTATTCCCTACCCAATCTTCCGGATATCCCCGCTCCGGAGACCGATGGAAATGGCAACTTTGTGGGCACATCGCGCTGCCAATCGCGGCACAGCCAGACACGCCCTCCCGTTCCATACGGCGAGCAGAGCAATCTTTCCGATTCCCTCTTTTTCGAGGATGGCTACAAGGAGGTTGTAGGATATCTGACTGAAGGCCGTTATTTGGTCTTCAGTAAGAATGGTTACGCTCTGCGAGGACAAAACAAGAGATGGGACCTTGACGCAGGTAACCCAGGTCATCTTTACGACAAAAAGGAAAATCGCTGGATCCTTCACTACACCGAAGACGAAGAGAGCGAGATCTTCACACTCGAGAGCGCACTTGACGGTCGCTGGCTCGGACCTCGTGGAGAATTGCAAGCCCCGGAGGCTCGAAGCTCTGCTTCGCAGATCCGCATTACTTTCCTCGGAAATGGTCTGGGTTATACTTTGCGGTACATCGAGGGTGGCGAGTATCTCGACATTGACAGCTTGGGCAACCTAGTCCTGCGCAATTCGGATAGTGGATTGGACCAGGGATTCAGTGTCGTCAGCGTGACCTACCACGACTAAGCTTCCTTTTTCCATTTCTTTCCTCATTGCGTTTTCCCACCACACTGTGGAGCGAGATTCACTTTTATCCATTTCCCCTCAGCTTTGAATGAAGACTGAGGATCAATGCCTCTTTAGATGAGACCACATGATTTCGGTTGCATACATCCAGCCTACATTGAGCGATGCAAATTAGCACAAAGGTTCAGAACTACAGGAATCTTACACAAATTTATTTTAGGTATATTTTTTCCTATCTCTTCTCCGCGAAATTAACCCTGGGTCTGGAATTTGTAAACCGCAAGCTGCAGGGCAAGCTGCATCTAAGATTTACTGGTAAATACTAGAGTATATTTTGTCATAATTTCAACTCCGAGCTCGATTGACTGAGAAAAAGAGCTGGCATTACCGTGAAAGAAGAATTACAATTTCCATAGATGCTACCTAGGTCAGACCTCGGAGCATGCTCTTGATATAAGACTCGTCTCAGAAACCGTGGCTCTTTATGTCTGTCACATTACTATGTATCGTACCACTATTACCCAGAATTATTATCTCATTACACCGGAATGATCCTGAAATTCATTTCCGCAAGCACGTCGCGCCAATCCGTGGGGGATCCTGATCTGTCAAGCTTGCTCCAGACCTGTTGCACAATACTATGCTGTTTTGAAAAGTTCTTCAAGCGATATTTTTCAACCCGAGTCCACCACACATTCCATCGCTGGCGATACTCGCCTATCGCCTCGCATGATGCGATAAAGGCTGGCCATGTGAGTGGAGCTGGCGCAGAGCCACCCTTAATCAAACGGATCTTCAGCTCTTCGGCCTCGTTCATGGCAAGGAGAGTATTTTCTTGCTCCGTACCAAGGTATTCCCGCTTGCAGTTCTGGACAGATCGATAGTAGTAGATCAAAGCAGCAGAATGGAATGCCCTTGACTGCGCCCGAGCGACCTGTCGTGCATCCTCCCTCTCAGTACCTATCGCTGAGAATGGCTCTGAATCAATGTTCCAAGAACTCAAATGATCTCCCAGCTCCTCGCAAGCTGCTAGGAGGGTGATGGGGTACTCTCTGCCTTTGTAAAACGCAAGATGCTGCGTTAATTCGTAAATTCGTCTTATCAGCCTGGCAAGATTTGTCGTGATGCCGTAAATGTATTCAATGCTCGGGTCTGAAAAGTCATGATCCATCCGGTCCGGGCCAGCATCCTCATTCCATGGAGTTGGGTCCGGCCACGGGAGTGCAGTCTGTGCAAAAAGTCGAAGCATGGTGCATATCATGTTGAGTTGACTGGTCTCTCGACTAACCAGGCTTGCGTGGTGTCGTGACGCTTGAAGTTTGATGGCCGCATCTAAATGAATCCAATGATCGTTCACACCACCGTCGAGAATCTAAAATTCGCATACATTAGAAGGGAAATCTTGGAGATATTATCAGAGACCTACATCAACAGATACCAAAGACAAAATAGCTACCATCAAGTCTTTGTACCGGCCAACCTTCCTGGCCAGTGAGTTTCTCAGTGCATTTAGAGCCTGCTCTTTGTGGCGGCATGCAAGCTGCTGAAGTCCACTATCTCTAGACCCTAGGCCTTGTAGGTTGGTAGCTGCGGAGCAAAGCAGACTATGAAACACAGCAACCGTTGCTGGAGATATCCCTTGTGGGTCTTGGTCGATTTCAGTGAAACTTGATCCTTCAATTGCAAGGGGGAGATATAATGTTTGGAAAGGATTTTCCTTGTGGGAGACAGGCTGCATCAAATGGACGATGTTGTTTGTATAGTGATGGATGAGCATATTCACCGAAGGATCCTTGATTTGGGGATAACCGAGACTGTAGGAAAGAGTGTTTGATGATGTGCCCAATTTCATGGTTCTTGGTGTTTTCAATGCAAGTCCATTGTGCCTGAGGGATATCGAAGACTCAATCTCTTGGGCCACATGATCCCTAAGACGAATAAAGCCTGTAGATCCCACGGCATTCCAACTAGCGGGATAATCACCACTATTACTGGAAACTGTCTTGTCCGGTAACCCTGCATGGATTGGGGTTATCGAGCTTTCGTTAGAGTTGTCTGATTCATCTTCTATCTCATAAACATTTCTCTCGTTCAAAGCTATGGGAGAGTCTTCGTCGGAGAGCATCTCAAGACCTCTGGTCAATGACAGGCTCATCCGCCGAGGATCATCAATCCCAAATGTATAATGCCGTTCTGCTGCAGGTTCAAGATCTTTACACTGAATAAAGTCATTCTCGCGTTGAGTTGGTGGCTTTCCTGCTTCCCCGAGAGACCAGGGTCCCGGCTGTAGATCAGACTGGGTGTGCTCAGACTGAACACGAAATACCGAAAATGGGCCAGTGGTGCTCGGTTGATCTGTAGTGGGCTTATCGATTAATGCAAGGGCCCGCGTAACTTCTTTGTCGGTCATGGTCTGACATAAGTTTGTTCCTGTCGTGCAAGCAATTTAGCTATTTTCGTACACTCCTACAATTGGGTTATCAGACCTACCTGGCTTGATGCGCCTTCGAGTGCCACCCGGTCTCGACCGTTTTCGATCCACCCCCTCAGCCCAATTCAATCTGATGTCGTATCCAGCGCAGACAAGTTTCGCATCCTCGCACCTCCTGCAGGCGGCGGGACGTTCATCACATTTCGTCCGGCGTTCACGGCATGTCCAACATCTTTTTCTTGTCAAATGAGTTGGATTCGGAGGGGCTTGCGAATGTCTTACCCGCTATATGATAAGGATCTGGCTGGAATATCCTGGGGCACTGTGGGTCTGAGAACGCCTCGCAGGTCTAAATTGATCTCCATGGCAGCAGAAGATGGCTGGAAGGTTCTGTACGAGCTGCGAGCGCGGCTCGTGAGTTTTCAAAGACAAACGGGCAGTGTGACACAGGCAAAATTTCAGCTCGTCTCGGTCAAGATTGATTTAGCGTCTTGGAAATTCCTTCGATCTGCGGGCGAGGACTGTCCTGAGTGGCGGAAGGAGCTTGGACCCCGCATAGGAGCATGCCGTCAACTGATTGATTCGTGTTTTCATTTCCCACTTACGGCTTAGAGCCGGTCTATATAATTCACTCTCAGAAATTTTCTTGAGCCTCAATCTTCGTGGTTCTTCAAGTTATATTAAGTATGATTTTTGGTTGAGGGGGGAGGTACGAGTAGTTGGGAAGTTTTTTGGGGTCGTTGCGATTTGTTACTACTAGTAGTGCCAGTGACTGTGGAGAAAGTCGGTTTCTTTCGCATTTTTTGTTCATACGAACTTTTGATCTCCTTACTGCAAGTATTTCCTCTTGGATAAGTGTCCCCAATAAGAAAATTAATGGGATGAGTATGTAATGTCGCTCACTTCGCGTTGGCGCCCGCCCCACCGAGGCCCGCCAGTTTAACCCGCTCCAAACCGAACCACAACCACCACCACGTTGCCCTCGCAAGTTTCGGTGTTCTTCACGATGTCGTCCCCTTCCCACTCGATTCACATTCTAGGGCTGGGCAGTATTGGATCTTTTATCGCCCATTCTCTCCGATCTCTACCAACCCCGCCTTCGGTGACGCTGCTTGCCCATCGAAAGAGCCTATACGATGACTTCGCATCCAATGGATGGAAGCTCGGCCTCCGTGTTGGTGAAGATGGCCCCTTGGACGAGCGAGGTGGATTTAATGCCGAGCTCCTGGGCAGCGCAGCGTCTTCTGACCCAATTCATAATTTAATTGTTGCCGTCAAAGCCTCGGCGACAGTCGCCGCCTTGGAACCCCTTCGGCATCGCATTGGACCCCAATCAACCATCTGCCTGTTCCAAAATGGCATGGGTCAAATCGAGGACCTCAACCAGCGTGTCTTTATTGACCCTGCTAGTAGACCCACCTATATGCTTGGAATCATGCGCCATGGTGTCTATCTGCGGTCTTCGGTGGAAGCCATCTTGTCGGGTACAAGTGGAAATGCATCACTCGGAGTTGTCGACAGCCACAAACAGGCAGAACAACAATCACAAGCCCAGTATCTCCTAGATACTCTACTCCAGCCGACTGCTCTTCATTGTGAGAAAATGGAATGGCCGGAGCTCTTCCGAGTCCAACTTTTGAAGCTAGCATCTAATTGTGTGCTGAATCCTCTCACGGCACTCCTTGACGTGCGCAACGGGCGCATCAAAGACAATGCCAATATTCAGCCCTTGCAACGTCAAATTCTGACAGAGATCTCGTCAGTATTTCAAAGTCTTCCTGAGATGCAGGAACTGTCCCTTGATCGAAATCAATTCTCGACGGAGTCCTTGGAATCTGTTCTGCACGATACTATTGAAAAAACTGCTCAGAACTCTAGCAGTATGCGAGAAGATATTCTCAAGGGCCGGAGTACCGAGATCCAGTATATCAATGGTTGGATCGTTCGACGTGCCAGGGCCATGGGTCTTGACTGCGAGGCAAACTCTTCCCTTGCTCAACTCGTACTGGCGAAGAGTGGCTTCACTATGAACAATGGCAAGTAATGTACTTTTATATATAGAAGTTGCTTTTTTTTTTCAACTAGAATATTCCGTATACGAGAAGTACTAGTATCTACGTGTACAGAATCCACAAGCTCCGTTCGCGGAGTGTACAGTAATGAGTGTCCAGTCACACCTACTCTACTCGTACTAACGCGGGGTCGGTGCGGGGCCACCACGCCTTACTCGTACGCCCTTCGAAAACATCCACTCCGCATTAATAATACAAGTACACCCCCAAACTCTCTCCGCTCCGTTATATATCCTCCTATGCCCTGTCTTCCAACTGAAACTTCCTAATCTTTATCTTACCATTTCTTTGACAGCTAATTGAAATCAGCTGGCCATCCCACCCACAATGTCCATCCCCAAAACTGCCATCAAGTCTACCGGCGCTCCGGCACCTCCTCCTTTCCTCTCGCAGGCCATTCAGATGGGCGATTTTCTCTTTTGCTCCGGCCAGGTTGGCTGCCGTGCTGATACTGGAGCGATGGTTGAAGGCTCTATCCAAGATCGAACTGTGCGCATTATATTTCCAATCTTGAAAGCTTTTGAATTGAACACCATATTAATTATTCTATAGCGTCAAATTCTTTCCAACCTGCGCTCGGTGCTGGAGGCAGCCGGAACGAGCTTAGACAATGTTGTCAAGTGCAACATCTACTTGACTAGCATGAGTGACTTTGGTGCTGTCAATGAAGTATATGCTGCTACATTTTCACAGCCTATGCCCGTGAGTCCCTAGTCTACCTACTATCAAGTAGTACTTGCAACACTACTTGGGAAATTTCAACATTAGCTGACTCAAGCAGGCACGTACTTGCGTCTGTGTGAAGGAGCTTCCACTGGGAACCGACGTAGAAATCGAGTGCATTGCAGGTGTCAAGTCAAACGCCAAGCTGTGACCTCACTTTCATTATGAAAAATCAGAAAAGCTTTCAAATTTTTTTCCAGTATCTGGATCATACTACTCCGCACTCCGTACAATATTGAGAAATAGCTTTTCAATCTTCCCTCGGCCTTGCTCGCCATGGCTGAGTGTGTGAAAGCTAAGTGGCCTAATATCATGTCTATGCAGAATAAAGCCTTGCATGCAGGTTTATTTGCTAGTGGGATTCGCTGGAAAATATCGATTCGTTTGTGACTGGTAAATGTGCTCTAAACTGCACGATCATTTCGATTCACTGTCTGTGCGTGGATGCATCGGCCATGTGGAGAATATTTCCCAACACCACCAACAAAGCCGATGGAAACCAAGTACATATCGTATATTCAAGCTCATAGATCACGAGATGTTTACTAGTATCTCTAAGTGTCTCTCAATACGATTTCCAGCGCCCCGGTATTCCTCCACGCAGCTGAAGTCAGCTCATGCGCCCTGCTCGGCACGACGGACCCTGTTGACCTGCTGATCCCCCAGTGGCGCCAAGCCACGATCATCTCAATCGTGGCAATTGTGGAGCTAGCAAAGTGAAACATTGTCAGTCAGGTTTGCTGAAGAAAGAGGGTGCCGACCCGACGCCATATTTAGATTTATAGGGTATAAATACCCCCTGAGACCCCTCGTATTTAGCTCAATTGCTCATAAGACCGTTATTCTCTCTTCCATTTACCACTTCCTTCTACCATCAATTGCCCAAGATGAAGTTCTCTGCTGCCATCATCACCTCTGTCCTCGCTGCCACCGCAACAGCTGCGTTCGACAAGAACCAGCGTAAGTCCAAACCAGCCATCAGCCCACATTCCGACAAACCACTCGAGACTAATTCGACATAGCATGGGGCAAACGTGATTATTCTTGTTTGAACGTATTCCAAGGCATTCCCGACCACGCCACCGTGACCGAGGGCCAGACCGTCCACATCCGCTTCAACCGCCAGCCGACTACACACTGCAGCGACCCATTGACTAAGTACCCGACTAGCAAGTACAGCCTTTGGCTGTACAACAACCCAGTCCGCAATCTTGATACTATCAACTTTGACCAGCAAATCAAAATTGCCGACAACATTCCGGCAAACGCCAATGCCTTCGATGTCAAGATCCCCGCAAAGCTGCCAAATGTGAAAAACCAGGACGTGTGGTACCTGAGACTCAGTACCGGTCTCGACACTGCTCCCCAGGTAAGTTCTGTTCCTTTCTTTTTCTTACTAGTTGCGGGAGAGACATATATTGACTGTATTTTGATAGATGCCTACCCTGTTCAATGCTGAGGGACCTTTCACCATTCACAAGGCTTGATTGCAACTTGGTCTAGAATCCGGATCTGGCCAGGCAAACTCACAATTCGGTCTTCTTTGGGATTTTATATCCTTCCTTCTGCGTCTTCATAGCGATCCTCTCCTTTAATTATTACGATATGACCAACGTTCCTTGAGTAAATACAAAAAACCTACTCGACTTTGTGTTTCTAAGTACCATCTGATCTCCTCGGTTCTATCGCACCGTAGATTACTCCACCATTACACCAAGCAGCGGTCGCAGTAAATCTCTTTATACGGCCCATAAATCAAATCTCAAATGTAAAATAATAATCAGATACTAAAAGCAAAGCCAATTACGAGTAGAGATACATGTAAATCTACCATGGTAGCTGTCAATCATTCAGCCAAGGCATGAAAATGAAAAAAAGAAGACAAATGAAACGGATGGCACCGAAGGTTGAATAATAAAAGAAAAGTTTCCGAATGTGGGAGGTGTTTTCGTAACTATTCAGGCTCGAACGAGGTTGCGGCTTGGGGTTAAAGCTGACGTAACCAGATATCGAACGAACAAAATCCCCTTTACGACAGCTGAAAGACATCCAAGTCTGGCGCGTTATGCCACTCTACCACACTGACGGCTACTGCTGAATTTCGGTGCGATCCCTGGCCTTGATTCTCCAGAATATGCAGGAGTAGACACAGCTCTGAGACTCGATGGTCTGACTCGTCGAGTCTTGGTTCCGCCATGAATCCTCCAGCGAAGCGGTCTGGCCGTATCGGCAGCACCAAGTCTAAGACCGGGTGCAACACCTGCAAGTGAGTCTCGATACAAAAGAATGCATTTTCTACGAAACAATTCTAAACGCCCTTCGCAGGATCCGGCGTGTTCGCTGTGGGGAAGAAAAACCACATTGTGCGAGGTGCATAAGCACAGGTCGACAGTGTCATTACAGCACTGCCTCTCAACCAAGGGCCACACAGCTTTCACTCCCATTACAATTTACATTGTCGTCACATTCGGGATTGCGAGAGAGACGCGCTTTCGAGTACTACTTCCATCGAGCTGGTCCGTCGCTTTCGGGTGTTCTCGATGTCTCTTTTTGGAGAGGCTCTGTCCTGCAGAGCTGCCGCCTGGAACCTGCGGTCTGGGACGCAGTGATCTCGCTAAGCACCCTCTATGAGCGGCCTCCTATTCATGAGTCGCCAGCAATGGAAATGATCAATGATCCAGCTGTGGTGCGGCAACGCCACCATCGAGAGGCGCTTGTTTGGTATTCACGCTCACTCGCTGCCCTCCAACAACGCATCAACCAAGGCTCTGCAGACTTGAATGTCTCTTTGATTAGCTGTATTCTTTTTATCGCAATTGAGCTTCTACAAGGCAACAGGGAAGCAGCTGTCAATCTTTATAAACAGGGAGTGCAGATGATGCTCGGCGCAAAATCGACCCCTGTGATATCTCTTCTTCTACCCATATTCCGCCGATTGGGAACTTGGGCTCTCATCGTCGAGGGAGGACCGGACGATTGTTGGGATCTTAATCCAATACATCTTTACGCTAGCTTTGCATCCATTGACGATGCGAGGAATGTGTTGTGTGGGATCGTCGCAGAGATGAAAACCCTTGATGTCGATGCAAAGACCTTTTGGAAACAAACGCATGACGCCCGCCGAAATCGGTCGCCGGAGCTTGTGGCTCGACAGAATCAGTTGGAAGAGCGCCTTGAGCATTGGTACCGTCTTTTTCATGCTTTGGAGTGCATGCAAATATCAAATCTTCCTGACAATGCCATGAGCAACGAGGGTGCCATCGCACTCCTTCTTATGACCTATACGAGCGTTTTGATCGAGATTAAAACTTGTCTTGATCCAGATCAGACAGCATACGACGCCTACGAAACCGAGTTCACTCAGATCCTTGATCTTGCACCAGTTGCGATTGCGGCGACTCGTCTCGCCGATGATAAACAGCCCCCTTTCATGTTCGAGATGGGTGTGTTTCTTCCTCTTTTCATAACAGCCCTTAAATGTCCATTTCCACAACTTCGTCGGCAGGCACTTCATTTACTCTCGCAAGCCCCACCGGCACAGGGACTGTTCATGTGTGGCCCGGCCGCGGATGCCGTGGCTGTGATTGTCACTTTGGAGGAAAACCCAGCAACGACACCTCGTAGTGCTGCCGAGGTGAAGCAGCTGCTTGCCCAACCAGGGTGCATACCGGCAGCCCCCGATCGTACATGCAGTTTTGGCGTCTCGTCGGAACTGGATGAGAAAGGGAAACCTTTGAACTGGTTGCACTACTCATTGCGATATTTTGACGGAGAGGGTCGGATGCAGTTGAAGCAGAAGTCAATACCTTTTCCAGACTTCCATTCTCCAGCATGAACTTGAAGAATCACGAAAACGACGAAGCTTTATGAACTTTTGATTATATATCCATTTATCTCTGAACTGTGTATATGTAAATCATTACTTTTTCCTTCAAATGCTCATCAATACCAAATCGTAAAATACTGGAATCATCAGGCGGCGTCGGTCACCCAGGATACGTGTATGGTAATTTTAGCACCCCTCATTACACCAGAAGTGCAGTCGCGTGCATTTGCTCCAACTACAACCTCTCTCGTCTTCAGCATTGTGATCCATCCATCGAATACCGTGGGCTATTCGAGTTGCTACCCGGGTACTAGTCGACCTCGGTTGATATGATACTCACGTCCAATGTTTGAGGGATCGGCTCCACAATCTCCAGCTCCGGCCGGGTCACCTCGCTCGCACTACACCCCCAGACCACAGACCACTACGAGCTGCCAGTGGTCGACCATCTCTCCAATAGACTTGCGGAATGCTAGCGGCTATGAAGAAGCTTCCTATGGCGTCCTCAAAGAACCAATCCTTTGTCCTCTCCCACATGCGACAATGAAGAAACAAAGCCATCTGCGCCTCTGTATCGATTAGTATTGCGTTCGCTCAGTGACATCCACCCCCCGCCGACTCCACGATTAAGGGGGTCACCCACATGAGACAGGACAAGTGGATGGTCATGGATGGCTTTGGAACTTTTGGGAATACAGCCCACGCTCTTATCTCGGGTGATACCACATCACCCTGAGCTAGTGGGCCCATTGGATCGGGCTACTCACGATAGTAGACCGCAATTCTAGTGCAGGGACCTTGGGCAAAGTGGTTGACATGCCCAAATGCAAATGCCCCATGCAAATTGCCCCTGGATGGTCAGATCCACCAACCCGCCAACCCGCCAACCCGCCAACGTCACGGGGTCACTTTTGAGCCACACGATAAGCGCGGTTTCGCCACTTTTCTTGTGGTATTAATTGAACAGGTCCCCCTCCACAGCTATCGCACTACATAATCGACTGATTTACTATCTTGTGTGGGCTTCACTTTCCTGCTCGGCTTAAAGTTTGAGTGCAGACCAAAGGATTCCGTTGGAGAAGGTTCCCTGACCGCTGGGACTTGGACGATTCCGTGTTTGGTTCGCTTTGCCCCGCGACTTTTTTTTTCGGCGCTTCAAAAATACTTGCTACCCCCGCCGCCTCCACGATTGCTATTTCACTGCAATATTTGTGCAGCTGGGCTCGGTAGAAAAAGCCTCAGAACTTCACTTGAATCGACTGTACTCATTTATCCCCACTTGATTTGATTTGGGCCCCGCTAAACGCACATGCCATCCTTCACCGAGGATCGCGCTGGCTCCGACCCCGAAGTAGCAGCAGCAGCAGGTAGGCCTCTCCTTCTTCTTCTTCTTCCCCTCTGCGACTGGTCGACACTTTCCCTCCCAAATGCGTTTTCCAAATGCCCGCGCGACTTGCATTTTCCCCCGCCTTTGTATGAATCGTCCCTTTGCATCCACTTCCACTCTCCTGTCCCCCGTCACCTCGGGGTTATGAGCTGCGACGCCCACATTATCCAAACGCAATTTTTTCTACCAGAAAAAGAAGAAGCAGAGACAAAGAAAAACCTTAGACCTTGTGACTAACCCCCGGTAGACTCGCCGCCTATTTCAGGCACAGGCTTGAATATCCCTTCCTTTCGAAAGTCCCTATCGAGTGGGACAGGCCCTGCTTCTCCTCCCGACGCATCCACTTTAAAACAGCATCGAGTCCCTCTACCCAAAACTACTGCACGCCCTTCAATTCACCCCACTTCGATGCCCTCCGCCTTGAGTAGCCAGTCGAGCGGCAGGCTTGACCCGGCGCAGGAAGACACCGAACAAGCTATCAAGACAGACGAAGATCTACAAGGCAGTTTATTCCACCAGGTCTCAGAATGGCTACAGCACGAGAAGGTCAGGCGAAGCACACGTAAGGCGCGACGAGGAGACGGAGTTTCCAATCCCTCAGACGGTGCTTCTGAGACTGCGGAACGGTCCTCGGGTGAGCAACATCGCAGCTCAGAGAGTACATTTTCACTGGACAGACTGGAGAGTATTCTCCTCCAGTATGCGAATATGGGACATGGCGCTATCTCTCGACAAACTGCGAAGCGGCTCCCTCGTCGCCGCCCGAAGGGTCTTCGCCGAGGTTCTGCCTCTGAATCCGAGTATACCGACCTTGAGGCTCCTGTGCCAGGCGTAGATGCCTCACTCGATAACTCCAAGACCCTTGCCTACAGTGGTGGCGCAGGAGAGGAGGACCTCGCCGATAGCAACTCTTCCTTGAAGGGCGCCAAAGGTCGTGAGGCCTGGGTCACCTTCAAGACTGAAATCGTGCGTCTGGCGCATACGCTACAACTGCGGGGTTGGCGCAAAGTTTCGATGGAGAATGCTGGGGATATCGAAGTCGTTCGCCTCAGTGGAGCTATGACGAACGCTATCTACGTGGTTGGACCACCCAAGAATCAGCCTCCTCTAACGTCCAGCAGCAGCTCTTCCATAGTCCCAAGAAAACCCCCACCGTAAGTCATGACATGCCAAGCGTTATGAAGGGTTCTCCACTAAAACACTACAGGAAACTTTTGCTTCGCATATATGGTCCCCAGGTCGATCACTTGATCGATCGAGAGAAGGAGCTGCAAATCCTACGTCGCCTTGGCCGAAAGAACATCGGCCCCCGCGTACTTGGAACCTTCCGCAACGGACGATTTGAAGAATACTTCGAAGCTCGCCCCTTGACAGCGAAGGAGTTGCGCATTCCAGATACGGCCAAACAAATTGCCAAACGAATGCGCGAATTACATGATGGTATTGAACTTCTCGAGGAGGAGCGCGAGGGAGGGCCGATGGTCTTCAAGAACTGGGACAAGTGGGTGGATCGGTGTGAAAAGGTCACAACTTGGCTGGATAAAGAACTAGATTCCCCGCAAAACCAGACGAAGGCTGCCCTGGAACCGTGGCGCCTGCGCGGCTACGTCTGTGGTGTGCCATGGGCAGTGTTTCGCAAGGCAGTGGAAAACTACCGAGTCTGGTTGCTAGGTAGCTGTGGTGGGCTGAGTGAGATTAAGCGGCAGCTGGTATTTGCTCATAACGACGTAAGTGTTCTACTCTTTCATGGCCCATGCACCATACGCTATGCATGCTAATTAATGGTATTTAGACTCAATATGGCAATTTGCTTCGAATGGAGCCGGCCACGCAGTCACCTCTTCTCCTCCCCGCCAACGAACACAAGCAGCTCGTTGTCATTGATTTTGAATATTCTTCGGCTAACACCCCCGGGTTTGAGTTTGCCAACCACTTTGTGAGTCCCACCTTCAACTTGCCCTTGGTCTTGAAGCGCTATTCTAACCTATGTAGACTGAGTGGTGCTACAATTACCACGATGAAGGCCGACCATGGGCCTGTAACACCCGCTTCTACCCTAAGCCAGAGGACCAGTATCGATTTGTGTCGACCTATCTGGCCCATCGCCCGAATATCGGCAACGGAGCTACTTCACCGCAAGCAACTCCCACAATGCGCGGTCGCAATGCGACTACTATCACTCCCTTGAACCTTGATGACTGCCCCGAGCCTAGCGGGCAGCAACTCCAGGCCGAACGGTCTAACGAAGAGGCGATTGACGCCGAGATCAAGTTCCTCATGCACCAGACTCGGCTGTGGCGCGTGATTAACTCGGCACAGTGGGTGGCTTGGGGTATCGTGCAGGCCAAGACACCTGGCATGGAGGAAGAGGACGTAAAGACTCCCACTGCCGAAGCAGAAGCTGCGGAGGAAGAAGAAGAAGAATTCGACTATCTAGCTTATTCCCAGGACAGAGCCTTGTTCTTCTGGTCTGACTTGCTAGCATTGAATCTGGTGAAGGCAGATGACCTCCCACCAGCGATGGTGGAGCACATTAGAGCTCGAGCGGTGGATTATTGAGCTTGAAGATTCCAAGGTTCTTAAATGATCATGAATTACGAAGTTGATGTCTGTATATAATGCATACATAGATCAATGATCATAGTATTTCGAATCGTTCAATCTGCTCATCACGGGTATCTGTAAATCATTGTAGACATCATTGAATGCACAGCACATGCCACGACATTAGAATCAGTCCGAAAGAAAGTTCACAGTAGAGGGCACCTCAATAGTATGCAAGATCAGCGCACCTCTTTAGGTGAGGGACAATATCTTCAAGCACCTCTCCTGCTCTCAATCTTCTTTCTCGTCTCGGCCTTCGCAGCATCAACCCACTCATCATACTTACCATCTCGCTCCTTAGCTCCAGCAACTCCCTTCATCATCTCCCCAATGAACCCAACAAAGTTCCACCTCCGTAAAGTATTCTCCCACTGCCACGCAGCCCTCTTCCTCTCCTCTCGCTCTAGCGTCTCCGCGTCTCCGATCTCCCGCGCCCGCGGCCGAGGATCCTGCACAACAGCCATGAGATTGAAATGTGTCTCCTCAGGCGGGTATCTAGCAATACGCCTGCGAAGCACTTCAATCACCGTCTCAGGGAACGAGGCCGTGTCACACGGTCCGTGGCTAATGGGGTGAGGCTGCAATCCATCCAACTCATACAATGTCCCGTTAATAGGCGTGTAGGCAATGAAATGGAAAACATCTCCACCCTCCTCATCCTGCGGTCTAGTCGTCTCATCGGCAAACGGACTAGACTTTGCGAAAGTATTGTGTGCCGTGCGAATAGCCTCCGAGTTGGATAGGGCCTCGCCGCGCAGTTCGGGCGGGAAGCCAGTTGTGAAGTCTTTGAAGGAGGCAAGTTCGGTGCCGAGCGGGATGGCGGGGAGGGGTTTGGGTGGGTTATCGTGGTTCAGGATGACGGAGAGGATAGCTTGTGTACCGCAGGCGTTTTGGATTGTTTGCGCGGCGAAGAAGACATTGTTCTCTGTTGCGGTCTCGTCATATGTGCCGTCGATTGGGGCCTCCGCGCGAGCCCCGGCTGCTTCGCGGGTCCATTTGAATAGGAAGATCACTCCGTAGACGGAACTGGGGAGGGTCTGTTAGCTTGGGTTTCGTCGTCTGGTTGAGCTTGAGCTTGCAAGCTCAACGACAGAGTAAGGAAGGGTGTGCATGCATACCCAAGGGAGCGTATTGTGTCTGCGTCGAGTGAGATGAGCTCTTCGAATTGGACATTTTGCACGCCTAGAGTCTCGATGAGGGATGTGAATACACCCTAGTCATTGTTAGCAGCTGCAGAGACAACTCCAGGGCCTTACGTACCTCGTCGGACTCGATAGTACTCCAGCCGCCTGCATCACCCATTTTGATCAATTCACTCTTCCTCGGATGGTGTTTAAAAGTTTGCTTTGGCAATTCGGTGACGGGATGAAGGCTTCGCGGGGGTTGGTGAAGCTCCAAGCTCGGCGACGCTTGTTGATACCGCGGGACTTCAAATTCGTGTTATGTCATAGATCACGTGTGTCGATCACGTAAGGATATCAGTATGTTGTAACTTGTTGCAGCCCACCAACTGTTTGCTGAGATCTCTCTTCCGGGCCTTATGATATAGCCCATAAACTTCCCATTAGTGGCAGGATTGGTCGGTATCTGGACCAAGCTTCCAGCCGAGCGGGGAGCATCCGGCTCACCATCTCTTAAGACCTTCATCGTGCCCGCGTCCATCGACGAGAACAGCACCGCCAGAGGAAACAGGAGGCAAATGTTCCTCATATTCAAAAAGATGTCCTATACATTATATTGGTATGGGAGCTTGTGGTCGATGTCTCTGTTTCTGTCCCCTATTTTATCCGTCAGTGGGATTCAAAGTTGCAAGCAAGCTTATAGCGGAGTTGAGGCTACCGATTTGCGCCGAGTAGTTGCTTGTATTTGTGGCTCATTTCGACCCCCTTGTTGAATTTGTAGTGAATACCATAGTATGTGCATCTAGTTTGGTTTGGGTTTAGCTTCGATGGATAGCAAGTAGTTCGAGACCGATCCTGAGAAAGTATGTCACATAGCGAGTTTTCCTGGAGTACACCGAAGTTCGAACAAACATCGTGCGGAAAGTGTAAGTTGCAACTTGGAACGGGTAGTTTTATACTATGGGGTTCAAAATCAGATTATGACTAAAAGCAAGCCTCTCATTGCACAAGCAGGAGGCCTAGAAAACCCTTCAATCGGAGAAGCGATTCTTTAAGTTTATATCAAAGAACCCTTTTGGAGGCCTACTAGGGATATCTCGAATGTACTAGTAGAATAGTGGTTTCTGTTTTCGTTTTCAATTTCTCCTTTGGTAACCTTGCCAGTCTTTTGGGGGTCAATAGTATTAATCAGACTGGCCAATATTGAGACTGAGCTCGAAACCTTGGTCTGCTAACAGCCAGCCTCAACTCCCACTGGTGGTTCGCGTCTGACCGTGTTAAAACCACCATGTCTATCATAGTCATTATCTTGAAGATTATTGCATTTTCAAAAATCTTCCACCAGTACATAGGCCTTTTTCTGATCACCACCAACCATTAAGTGATAACCCTAGCACGGAGCTTCTCGGTAATGCCAAAATGTAAATTCATGTTTGTGACTGTTATGACGAGAGGCATGACCAAAGGTAAAATAAAGTTCAAATCATTCTGGGTCCCTCATCACCGTATGCCCAATCCCTTCAAGATCAACATCACATCATAAACTCAAGAACCGAGTGCCATCGTAGACGTTCGCAGAGCATAAACCAAGCGAACTCCAACCGTTTCAGCACACTCTCCTCCGACGAAACCCAACCCGAACGCACGGGATTCTGCACAACCCAAAATGAAAGCGAACCTTGGAAGGGATAAATATAGAAGACATGCATCTAGCGACAATTAGTATCTCTATCTTGCCGATCAACCCCCTTTATACTACGTAGTAGGCTTGGCTCGGTGAAACCGACGACCCAATCAAAAGTATCAACGGATTAAAGTAGTACATACGAGGGAGGAATGCCTATATGCACGATCGAAAAGGATGACAGCATTGATTGGATTTAGGCTTCGTATCTCTCATTTTCTAAATACAGCAGCGGCCCCCAACTGCCCCCTAACTTGCCACGCGAGATGCACGATCCAAGCGGGGAACGTGGATGCAGCCGAATACGAGGTTTTTCATCTGACTCTGCCCAGGAGCGGAGCTTAGCGTGATGGGGTTCAAGTAAGGCTCGGGGCTGAAGGCGCCAATGAGAAATGTGGATCGTAGTTTAATTCTCGTCCTGCGCTATTCTTAGTATATTCACAATCACGAGTTTGGGACCGGTTCCTGGCGATCTTGAATACTTCGCGTTAGGCTGGCTTGGTATGCAGCTTTGGAGATGAGGGGGTGATGTAACTTGATTCTATGTTTAGAAAAGAGGGACAGCTTGAATCTGCTGCGTGTGTGGGATGCTCTTGATGTTTTGAGATAATGTTGTTTATGTGAGGGGGTTTAAACTTGTGTGTGCGATTTTGATTCAAACAATGAGCTCTATTCCTCATGTCAATAGATAGAAAAAGCTTTGAATAGAATTTAGAACTAAGATACAGATGCTTCCAATCATGCCAACAATAGGTTTTTAATTAAACCGGGTATATCACTTAAGTAGAAATCATTTCTTGGCGGGGACGAAATTGCCACTAACGCTCATGCTCAGTCCAAAGAGAGAAAGCCAAAAATAAAATGCAGAAAAACGAAGACAGACAAACCAGTATAGAACAGAGTTGAGTAGAATGTAAAGAGGGAAGAGGATGGTTCCTGAATCCAGACCCGAGAAATCGAACTCCTAGTTCCTTAATTTTACACATCAAGTGTCTCAGGCAGTTTTTTTGCTTTCGTAAAATCATGTCCAACAGGGCTCGGGTGTAACAAGACCTGTCATTTCAAAATGGTGTGGTTGCTGATATGCATCCATATTGAGACCAAGCGAGGCATCCGCGCGAGGCATGTCTCCACAGAGAACAGGGTTTCCATAAGGAGGGGTATATGCTGATGAAGTTGAAACCACATGACTCAGTTCAGAGAGGCCAAACTGTGCGTCATGGTTATCAAGCAGTTGTGGAGACGGGGGATATAGGGTATGCGAGGAGGCAGCGGTAACATAGCCATCTGCGAGTTGGAAGGGGGAGCCGGCAACGGTGACCGCGGGAGGAGACTGTAGAGGTGGGGTATACGCCATATATGATGGGGAAGCGGATTCAGGAGAGGTGATGGAGTAGTCGGTCAGACCATGATATGGGCTCGGCGGGCCGGGAGAGTAGTGCTCGATTGACGAGCGTGGTGACCAAGCCAGGAGACTGTGGTGGCGGGCAACAACATGGCGAGGCAAATCCATCAGAGACATCGCCAGGGGCAACTCGGTGTTGAATGTACCAGTGGTATTGTATGTGGCGAGGATCCGATAGATCTCTTCTATAGGTCCGACAGATGATGCGGCGAGATATGATGCACCCATCTCAGGGTAGAAGCGATCGAGAACGACACCGACAGCGAAGAATTGAGCGAGGACTGCAAGAGCACTGGCCTCAGAATCACCACCTCTCAGCATAGAAGAAGGGTTCCAGAAAAGCCATTGTCGGAGGACCTGGATGCGCTCAAATGACTGCTCGGCAGTTTGGGAAGGAAAGTCTTTGCGGAACTGTTTCACAAATTCAATCAACTCCAACATGCGAGAGGAGTATTCCGCATTGTGGGAGACACGACTCTGGGCAATCTGTAGCGCCTGAATGGTCTGGTCAAGCTGAGTTAAGTCCTCCTCCGGGACCAGTGGGTAATCTGAAGCGTGGAGAGAGCGCTGGTTTTCAACTAATTGTGCGAGCTCGGATTCTTGTCTCCAGAATGGATACATTGAGTCAAGAACACTTGAGATACTATGCTGCAGGGATATCCACTCTGGGCTAGAGAGGAATTAGCTGGATGTAGGGATAAGAACCTCCTAGGAGTACTCACCGATCAGTTGTTTGCCATGAGAGAAGAATAGACGCAGCTAGAGTTGCATCGCAGTTCTCCTTTGAGAAGGAACCGAGGGCACTTTGAAGCCCACGTAGAGCTGTGATTTTATGGTGATGGGCTAGTTGCTTGGTTTCCTGATCCCGTGTGAGGCAGCTAAGGTGGAAGGCCGAGAGGCCGAGGATGGCGCTCATGACAAAATCTTTTGAGAGTGCGATCGCGAGGAAGCTGGAAATTTCCTGTCAGCTTCCATGATTGAGGTTTATGTCTTTGGCTCAAGGCTTACTTAGGCATCTTATGCGCCCACACGGTGGAGGCACTCAGTCCACGTCGATGTAGATCGATTGAGAGGCCGATAATGTGGTGGATCAGACGCAAGTCTGCGCGCGATAGTCCCGTCCAGCCAGATCGAGGACACTGCATCAGTTCGGGATAGGGAGGGATGCCGGAACGATGCCAGTTGTCGATCTCCATCTCGATAGCTGGAGACATAAGTAGATCAGGCCCTCGCCGTGAGTTCGGGGGAGTTTGGGTAACTGCAACATCTTGATAGTCACAGCGGCAGTTATGCTTGGTACAATTGCGACTGCAGGATTCGAGATTAGAAATGTGCGGCTCTTGAGTTTAGATGAGGGAACAAGGCTCACCATTGTGGGAAGGTCTCGTCGCAGCGAATATGGCGCTTCTTGCATGTCTTACACCCATTTCGGGACTTGGTATGGCTCTTGCGAGGAGGACCACCACCAGGACCGGCCATTTTGATTGATTGATTGAAAGAAAAGGAGTGAAAGACAAGGCCTTCCACGACCGAAGAGTGAGACGATCAGAGGCGACGGTGGGGTGATGAAGATCGAAGGGTCGGAAGCCAAACAGTGGGGAGGAGGTACAACCGTTGAGCAACTCTTTTTCGGAGAGTGAAGATCACAGCGAGCAGTAGGTTTATAGATGTTTATAGAAGATCTCCCGGTATAAAAATAACTTAGGGAATGTCGAGAAGGAGGTTCCGCACGTGGAAATACGAGCAGCTGCACGATTCAACCGGTAGAGCCAAGAAATCCCCGGTGGAGAATACTAGCAGATCGAGAATCCGAAATCAAAAGGCTCGACAGTCACTTGCAGTCGAATAATATAACTCTTCTGGGGGGGAAAGGATGAGGGAGGCGAAAACCAAATGCGTCTAGGCGAGGGAGGTGGGCTGCCTTTGAGTCTTGAAGAGAGAGCTTGGATGGATAGTAATCACGTCCCGACGGTCAGGTGCAAGTTAAATCGATTAGAGATAATATTAAAATTAAAATTAAAATCAGAATTAATTCAAAAACGAAATACAATTTTAAAAAATTAAAAAAATTAAAAAAAAGAATTAGTTCCATCTGGGAAAAGAAAAGTAAGATCAATTATAATTAGCAGGACACCCAAGTCTCCGACGATCGAAGAGTTTGAGCCTCCTAACGACCAGGATGGCACTGTCAGCTCAAAGGTTAGGCTGGACGCCACATGGAGGCTTTGGAAAAAGGTTCTTTTTTTTTCCTTATTTTTTTTTAACCAGCTGCCTTCAACGGTTTAGCTCCTTACGCTTCCAAGTCTGGGGGTCCACCCGCATGTGAGCCATCGTTTCGCGGCCCAGGGATCTCCAATTCCGTTCAGAACCAACTAAGAACGCCCTTATGTGGCCATAGCCCAGTCAGTGGTTGTTGGATTTACGAGTTGTGTCAATGCAATCTTTAAAGTGAGAGATCTCTCATTCCTGAGGAGGCGCGGAAAGGGGGAAGGGAAAAGGAAGGGGGGGGAGGAATGTGGTGGCGGCACATTGCTTTTTCGACCAATTTCTGCAATTTAGATTTGCTTTTACCTACTCCATACTGAGATGGATGTACGTATACATACTAACTACCTAGCTATTTATTTACTTACATAGTAGGTGTAGACATGGTACGACGGCATACTCCGTGCTCCGTATCTGTTGAGGACCAATGCGTACACCCTGTAGCATGTCCCGTCTTGGAGTACCATTCTTTCTTTCTCTTTATATATAAAGATGTCCTGTCCATATTAGCTACTACTTACCTGTCACTACGAGGAACAGGATGAAGTAGACGATTAGATCGCCAAGGGGATGTTGGATCGACCAGGATTGCCTAGCAAGGCGCGATCGGGGACCCTGGATTGTGGATCACAACGTCTAGAGCCAAGCAACTTACCGTTTACCCTGAAGAGTAAAGAGGGGCGCCCATCGCGGGTCAAGCTAGGCCAACCAAGAGCTAGGCTAAATGAGCCCGTTTCCACCCGGGCGTGAGTCAGACGGGTTGAGACGGACTGAGATTGGCAAAGACAACCGAATATGCAGATGTCTCTGCCAGAAGGAAGAGAAATGAGATGGGCTGAGAGTGCCCTGAATGGCCTAAATAGCAGTGGCAATGAGTGGTCAGAGTGGCAGTACTGGTGAAACTATGGAGTAACAGGGACTAGGTGCAACCCGATCGTCTCATGATGAATCAAATCAACTCTTCAACAATTTCACCTGGCGTCGATGGTGTGCAGTGAAGCCCAGTCTCTCGGGTCGACGGTCTTCTTCCTCCCGCGATGGCGCCCCGACGTCCTGGAAACCTTGTATTTTCTTTTTCTTTTTCCCACATCTCCGTGGACGGTCCCGACACACTGGGACCAGAAACTGAAGCGAACCAGGATCCTCCCCCTGACCTGTCAGGCAAAAGGCGTCGGAGACGCAAAAGGGGGAAATGGACAGGGATTCCACATAGATCCAAATCGACAGGGAATCGACAGGGGTCACATACGAACGAGTAGACCCATACTGTGGGCGCAGGCCGATGACGACCTTGACAGATTGAGGAACGGTTGCTGCAGGGTCCAGGGGAAAGGGCTAACCCATCCCACTACCTGAAGATCCTGGAGCTTCGCGGGGCGAGAGAAATCTAGCTCACTACGGAGTATTAGTCCTGACAATCGATCCGATTGTCAAAATTTCAGTGGCTGTGTGACGGCCAGTTCAAGCCCTGACGACCACGTTTTCTGGGGGTGCATTATCATAGTCGGTGTGGCCTGCAGCTGCAGGCGAGAATTGAATATGTACATCGCCAGAGAAAACTTGTACAGCAGTACAGAGTTGTAGCACAACAACACAGAATAGAGCAGAGTTAATCAGAGTTAACGAGAGTTCACCAGCCCACACGTGGCTCCACGATCTCACGGTGGTACAAGCCCAAGGTTCACAGAGTCATCTGTGTGACGATCTTCTCGCAAGATCTCACTCAACCCCCTTAAGCAGAGCTAGCCAAGGGAACCAGCAGAATACAAGCAGTGACCAAGAATCAGCCGAATACGCTTGCTGCCTTTAATGGCAAAAGCGGAGAATCCTGTCGGGAGAAAAGGGTGAACCATGGGCTGTGCGACGGACGAGTTCGCTTCTCCGCAAGATTTACAGGCCAAGACAATGATTCTGGTAACTACCAGCGGTTCTCAAGACGGTTTAGTCTGATGGAGACCTGATCAGCCCGTGCGAGAGGTTAGCTAAGGCCAGTGGGTCGTCATCGCGGTGAGGCTTCGGTACTCGCGACATGGCACCAAATAGGGTTAGCGTTCACTGCAGCATAAAGGGATCAGCACTAAACCAGAGTGAGATGGTCAATTGGGTCCTACAGAGCCGATTCGACCAATGAGACTCTATTGAAACTGATTGGATCCCTTTGGGACCCTTTTTGGGGGCCACAAGTGACGGGAGGAAGTGACAGCCCAACTCTATTCGCATGCCGTGTGGAACGGAGATTTCCATCTTCTTCTTCTTCTCCCCACTGAAAGAAAGGGAAAATAAAAAGAAATAGGAATCATTTTGCGCACCCCACTCCTTCATTTCGACTAGATCAGGGGGAGGGGGGAGG
>JAVMSB010000113.1:0-89064 GCA_031761475.1 Penicillium pancosmium | reverse complement strand
GGGGAATCTATTTATCGAGTTCAATCAGGGGGAGGGGAAGCGAATGAAATACTAGGGAAAGAGAAGGAGAGAGAGAAAGAAAAAAAAGGGCCCAGAATCAGGCACAGTGGTGGGCGTCGCTCCCTATATAAAAGATCGGGCTAGTGTCTGATAATCATGACGAGTATCCAATCCTCCGACGGTCACCAGCAGGAAAATTTCCAACAAGGGCAAGTCAAAAAAAGCTAACCTAACCATAGATGAAGATTAACAGTCAACCCACCCCACTAAGAGTGGCCCAGGTTCCTCTCTCGCTCGTGCAAGGATCCGAGTCGATCCGCATGGGAAAATCGCGATGGTTCACTCTGTGCCTGTCCCACCTAACTGTGGCCCGGCTGGCTCCACCGCCGTGATTGGGTCTTGGTACCCCAGGGCTCAGGCCCAAGCGGATGTGAAATGAGTACTAGTAGTATGCTAATAACAAAAGGTCATTCCCTCGGTTGGCGCAGAGAGCTTGTGAGAAATCAGCCGTGTCGTGATGTATTCAGGTGGATGGGGTAGGTGCTGCATATATACATACTAGTCGTAGCTCTACTACTAGTAATACCAGTCATGTACCATCCCCAGCTGCTATGTACAATCCCACTCGGCGACACGTCTACTGTTTAGGCTGAGGGCTGAGCTGTCCCCGAAGTTTAACAGTGTGCATATTTTTAGGCTATTGGGTCTCGGGAAAGAAACCTTGGGTTAGGCCCCTCCAAGCCCGAGAGCAAGAAACGATCACCTTCCTTGTCTTTCTCTACTTGCTACTGCAAGTTGCCAGTCATCATCCCGGGCGTTAAGCCTGAAAACCTTGGACTCGTCTGCTGTGAGAGATGCGTAGGGCTTTTCAATCGCTTATGTACTTGTGGCAATATACCTGGGGAGGTATGTACCGTTGAATTTTAAGGATATTTAGATACTATACACTGTGAGGAGAGAGTTCAAGTTGGTGGACTAGAAAGCGTAGCCCTGATCTGGGAGTACAGATATAGAAGTGAGATTACACGGCAGGTGGCAAATATATGAGACACGAAAGAACTTGAAGAACAGAGAAAGAAAATAGTAGGGATGTAGGAGGAGGAGGAGAGACAGAGCAGAGGGAGTAAATATGCCATTGTTAGGAACAGGCTCGTTTTGCCTTCTGTTTAGTTGGATCCCTGAGGCCTCGATGGGCCCGAATCACGTGATCTACATTGAAGCTCCCCGGCGAAGCAAGCTCCCCCAAGGACCATTCACCGGCCCATCTGCATCGCGCAACTCCAACGCCTTCACGATCTTTCATCCCCCCAACCCATCGAACGCCTTCTTATCCGATCTCTATTTATTCTCATTTCCCCAGCCTCCACTATGGGAGACGTTGCCGTGGAGAGCCCGGCGAACAGCCTCACGCCTCTTCCCAAGCCAGGCGCACTGGACGCCCTCGCCAATTTGGATTCCCTGGAAGGAGCGGGCGCTGATGGGAATGACGAATACGCTACCCTCAAGCGATTACAGAGACACCTAGAGTAGGTTGCACGGAGTTGGTGAAATAAAATGATAGCGGTACTGACGCCACCTAGATACATCCAGTTGCAGGAGGAATACATCAAGGATGAGCAAAGGCATGTTATCTCCGCCAATTCGACACGAAGGACTTGAGAACTGACTGTTTTGCTGAATACAGAAGCTTGAAGCGGGAGCTTGTTCGGGCACAGGAAGAGATTAAGCGGATACAGAGTGTGCCGCTGGTTATTGGGCAATTCATGGAGGCTATCGATCAGAAGTATGTCTTTTTCCTTCACCAGATGATGGATCCACGTCGTTAATGTTTCATTTTGCTAGTACTGGTATCGTGCAAAGCTCAACCGGATCTAATTACGTTGTTCGCATCCTGTCTACACTCGACCGTGAGAAGTTGAAGCCATCGTCATCGGTCGCCCTGCACCGTCACTCCAACGCCCTCGTCGATATCCTCCCCCCCGAGGCCGACTCCTCCATCGCCATGCTTGGTGATAACGAGAAGCCAGATGTGACCTATGCCGATGTTGGTGGCTTGGACATGCAGAAGCAGGAGATTAGGGAAGCTGTCGAATTGCCGTTGACACACTTTGACCTTTACCAACAAATTGGTAAGCAAGAGGGATCCAGTTATGAAGTTTGTGATATTTTGCTGACACCAGCTAGGTATTGATCCTCCCCGCGGTGTTTTGCTGTATGGTCCCCCCGGTACTGGTAAGACCATGCTTGTCAAGGCCGTGGCCAACAGCACAACCGCTAGCTTCATTCGCGTGAACGGCTCCGAATTCGTACAGAAGTACCTGGGTGAAGGACCTCGAATGGTTCGCGACGTGTTCCGGATGGCACGCGAGAACTCACCGGCTATCATCTTCATTGACGAAATCGATGCCATTGCCACGAAGCGTTTCGATGCTCAGACCGGTGCCGATCGTGAGGTGCAGCGTATTCTGCTGGAGTTGCTGAACCAGATGGACGGTTTCGAACAGACTAGCAACGTCAAGGTCATCATGGCCACCAACCGAGCGGATACTCTCGACCCTGCTTTGCTTCGTCCTGGTCGTCTGGACCGCAAGATCGAATTCCCCAACCTGCGCGATCGACGTGAGCGCCGTCTCATCTTCACCACTATCGCGTCCAAGATGTCTCTATCTCCGGAGGTGGATCTCGACTCCCTGATCGTCCGGAATGATCCCCTTTCTGGTGCCGTGATTGCTGCTATCATGCAGGAAGCCGGTCTCCGGGCGGTTCGCAAAAACCGATACAACATCATCCAGTCCGACTTGGACGATGCCTACGCTGCCCAGGTGAAGAGTGGCCAGGATGATGACCGGTACGTCTTCTTCTTCCCCATGTGTTTTGTTCGTGTACTAACTATCTCACAGTCCCGACTTCTACCGGTAAGCTATTGGCCCTTTGGGGTTGGGTGAACGCAGGTGGTAAAAGCTTGGCCCCGACTGTTGTATTATCAATAATCTGTGATACTTGGGAATACATGCATAATTCATCTTGTGCTATATGTGTTGTGTTTGAATACTTCGTATCTCGCGTAAAGGTGTCGGCAACCTTGGGAGAAGACATCTGAATCCAAGGAATCCCATGGATGGCAGAGTAAGGGTAGGCCCACCGCTGATATGACTAGTAGTTGATCTTCCCCCGGGACTTGTCCTCTCGTAATCTGTAAGTATACACATCCCATGTACTCCGTACTTCGTACAGAATTAATCAATCACATCAGTTGCCTACCGTATGTAGGCGCCGTCACAAGCACCTTGGCCTTGGCCCTGACCCCTCGCCACCTCCGCTCTGCCAGGCACGGCGCTAGGCAGCCCAGCCTCCTCGTCAGCTGCACCCCTTCCCGGGATTGAAACTCAACTCTCGTAGCTAAGCTCGTAATGAGGGAATCACCAAAACCCATTACTTCATCAAAATAATGGATAATCTGATAGCAATTCAATGAATGGTCTATCATGGACCTTTTCTTATACCTACTCCAGTAGAAAGCGGCGGAATGTGCCCAAACCAAGACCGGGTGTAACCCGCTCCGGCAGCAGCTGATTTTGGGGGAATGACGCACTCCCGTCACGTTATGCCGATCGAACAGGCTCCGCCCCCAGCCCAGTCTTATCTTCCTCATCACCTCCTCGCCATCGTTATCATCCACCCTCTCTCCATCCAGTTCCATCATGAAGTCTTTCGCTATCCTGACAGCCTCTGCGCTGCTGGGCAGTGCCTCTGCGGAGGTTCACAAGCTCAAGCTCAACAAGCTCCCTCTGGAGGAGACTCTGGTAAGGAGCCTACCCGTTACCCCAACATGAGTGGACCTGGAGACGTCTAACCGCCCCCCAGAACGTCCACAACATCAACGACCACGTCCAGGCTCTCGGCCAAAAGTATATGGGCTACCGCCCTGGTCACCACGAGGACACTTTCAAGGATACCTCCTTCAAGCCCGCCTCTGGCCACGACGTCCTGGTGGACAACTTCCTGAACGCTCAATGTAAGCATCATCATCACCATCACCATCATCATCACCAAACAACTCCCCTGCAGAGATAAGGCAACGATACCTAACATATCTATCTAAGACTTTTCCGAAATTGAAATCGGTACCCCTCCCCAGACCTTCAAGGTCGTTCTCGATACAGGTAGCTCCAACCTGTGGGTCCCGTCCTCGGAGTGCAGCTCGATTGCCTGCTTCCTTCACAGCAAGTATGACTCTTCTTCCTCGAGCACCTACAAGAAGAACGGCACCGAATTTGCCATCAAGTATGGCTCTGGTAGCCTGAGCGGCTTCGTATCGCAGGACACCCTGAAGATCGGCGACCTCAAGGTCGAGAAGCAGGACTTCGCCGAGGCCACTGAAGAGCCTGGTCTCGCCTTTGCATTTGGCCGTTTCGACGGTATTCTGGGTCTCGGATATGACACCATCTCTGTCAACAAGATGGTTCCTCCCGTCTACAACATGCTGAACCAGGGTCTCCTGGATGAGCCCGTCTTCGCTTTCTATCTGGGCGACGCCAACAAGGAGGGCGATAACTCCGAGGCTACCTTCGGCGGTGTCGACAAGGACCATTACACTGGTGAGCTCGTCAAGATTCCCCTCCGCCGCAAGGCTTACTGGGAGGTGGACTTGGACGCTATTACATTTGGCGACAGCACTGCCGAGCTGGACAACACCGGTGTCATTCTTGATACCGGTACCTCGCTTATTGCTCTGCCTTCCACCCTTGCTGAGCTTCTGAACAAGGAGATTGGTGCCAAGAAGTCCTTCACTGGCCAGTACACCGTCGAATGCAGCGCTCGCGACAGCCTGCCTGAGCTCACCTTCACCCTTAGCGGACACAACTTCACCATCGGTCCTTATGACTACATCCTCGAGGTCCAAGGCTCCTGCATTAGCAGCTTCATGGGCATGGATTTCCCCGAGCCCATGGGCCCTCTGGCCATTCTGGGTGACTCTTTCCTGCGCCAGTGGTACAGCGTCTACGACCTCGGCAACAACGCCGTTGGTCTGGCTAAGTCTAAGTAAATCTGATGCCCATTAATTGCAATGCCCCATGGGTCGCGTGATTGTCGATGAGGAGAACACACAAGAGTCAGGGCGATGTTATGTAAATACATCGCATGTGGCTTCAATCGGTTGATATGAAGACCGCTCGACATCCCCTAGTTGCTCTTAGCATTTCGTTGTTGAGTAGCTTCTGCTTTACTTTGCCACCATGCTCCCATCTTGGGCTTGCTCTTTGACGATACTGCAAATTGTTTGTCTCACCGAGCAGGATTTGATATGCATCTTTTATTCATTTGGCTCCGATCGACCAATGTTTCTTCGGTTTTATTTTGTACTGAATTTGATCTTCTGCAATAAGCAACATGCGTACCTTGTATGTCTCCATCCGATAGGCCCGGCAAACCGTAGATCCCGCCTCGTAAGCTCTCTACTAGTGTTGCTGTAACGGTCACGGTCCTGGCTGCAGCGCAGCAGACTAATAATGACCAATCATGGATGTCAATTGAATCTGGGTCAGCCAGTACATACAATAACGGGTCATTCGGAATTAGGTGAGGATAGACATAAGACAATTCAAATCTCGACAAATAAAGATTCGGATACAGAGGGAATAGATTTCCCCAAAACCAGCTTGAAAGACTCAAAGCGTCCCCTTGGATGTTGACATCACTCTCAGCCATGAACCGAAATCTGGGGTGAGGCGAATTTGCCTTGGGCCTTGGAAGTTGACATAAGCGGGAAGCTCGCTGTCCCCGCACGTCGAGAGCTTTGCTCTCTCCGATCACACACCGCAATCCTGTATTCTCAAACCTATCCTTTCTGTCAAACTCACTTTGTTTTTTTTTAGCGCCTGGCCCGTTTTCCATTTCCTGTTTCTCGTCTCCGACATTTCACGTGCTTGGTCGTGTAAGGCGCACCTCTTTGCTCTTTGTCGTGTGGCGAAACCGGCCATCCGACAACCCCAGGCTACAACCCTTGCATTTCCGCGCCATTCATCCTCATTTTCCCTCAAAGAACCCTTTCGATTCAAGACTAACCCCGACAAACTCCTTTGGACCGGCTCTTCTTCCCTCAACCCTAGCGCTGATCGGGCTCTCCTCACGCGTCGCGTGTTGGCTATGGCTCGGTAACCCCGACTCGCACGCGATCAATCTCATACGTACTCCGCGTCCACAACTTGCGCGGAATCCGTCTGATTCCACATTCGAAGGGATATCTCAAGCGTGAGAGATTAGACTATTGGGTAGAAACGTGATCTTTGTCGCCCGGGGGCGAACCGAGAGCAACCATGCTTCTCCGTTTGCCGACTAGTCTGCACTATCCTATCACCGTCACCTCGCTACTGAAACAGGCGGGTGACAAGGTAGAACGGGATGAGGCTATTTTCTGGTATATCTATCAGACCACGGTCGAGGAAGGTGATGGGCTGGGAAACAAGGTGCAGGTGAAGCGCAAGTTTCCGACGCGGTTCGAATCAAGCGTTGACGGCGAGATCTTGGAGTGGAAAATTTCAAAGGGTGATGTGATTGAAGGACCGTAAGTATTGCGTCCTATCCGGTCTTTATATTAGTACGCTTTGTGGACTAACCATATACGTCTAGACTTGATGTGGTCGAAATCGATGAACCATGTGCGCACGAGGTCCAGTTCGGAGGACTCTGCGCGGAATGTGGAAAGGATATGACTGAGTATGTGATTTCCCGAGTGTCCGAATGGCAACTATTGTATGCTGACGAGTTCCTTCTTGCGCAGAGCCACCTATAATACGGAAGTAATGGACTCAATGCGCGCTCCTATCCAAATGACTCATGACAATACCACCCTTACCGTTAGCGAGAAAGAGGCCACTCGAGTCGAGGAAGATGCGAAACGTCGTCTCTTGGCATCTCGGCGCCTCTCGCTCGTGGTTGATCTAGATCAAACCATCATCCATGCCACTGTCGACCCAACCGTGGGGGAATGGAAGGAGGATAAAAACAACGCTAATTACGGAGCTTTGAGAGATGTCAGGCAATTTCAATTGATTGACGATGGCCCCGGGATGCGCGGCTGCTGGTACTATATCAAGCTGCGACCTGGGCTAGAGGAGTTTTTGGAGAAAGTTGCCGAGCTGTATGAACTTCACATCTACACCATGGGCACTCGTGCATATGCACAAAATATTGCCGATATTATCGACCCCACGCGCAAGCTCTTTGGCGACCGTATTCTCAGTCGTGATGAGAGTGGCAGCTTGACCGCCAAAAACCTTCAACGCCTATTCCCCGTTGACACTAAGATGGTCGTTATTATCGATGATCGTGGTGATGTCTGGCGGTGGAGCCCCAACCTGATCAAGGTTTCCCCCTATGATTTTTTCGTTGGGATTGGTGATATTAATTCCAGTTTTTTGCCTAAGAAGCAAGACATCGGCGCAACAAACAAATTAATCAAGGCGGCAAAAGAAAAAGAGTCCAAGGACCATCATCCCAACGGCACGGTTGCGAAGCCAGAGTCTGAGACGGAAGTCTCTGCATTGCAGCAACTGGTCACTATGGGAGGTGGCGACAACCCAAGACTGCTGCATGAACAGACCAATGAGCAAGAAGAGACGATTTTGCACCAAGTAGAGGACCGACCACTACTGCAAAAGCAAAAAGAACTGGACGCCGAAGACGAAGCTTCTCCCGAAAGTAGTGAGTCTCCAAGTGTGGAAGAATCACAGGAGTCCAACAAACATCGCCATCATTTGCTTGAAGACCATGATAGAGAGCTTTTCCAGCTCCAAGATCGACTAGAGCAAGTTCACCTACAGTTCTTCGATGAATATGACAGGAGGAGATCCCATGCTATTGGAGGCCGTGTGGCAGCTCTTAGAGGAGAGAAAACACCATCCAAAGATAAGGATGTTGATCTGAAACTTGTCCCTGACATCAAAGATATCATGCCAATGTTCAAACGGGGAGTTCTTGGAGGAGTGGTTTTGGTATTTTCCGGGGTTCTTCCCCTGGGGACGGATACTCAAAATGCCGATATTTCGCTGTGGGCTAAGAGCTTCGGTGTGGCCATCGCATCGAAAATCAATGGTCGCACCACTCATCTTGTTGCTGGGCGCAACCGTACTGCGAAGGTGCGTGAAGCTACTCGATACCCGAATGTCAAGATTGTCTCAACACAATGGCTTCTGGACTGCTTGGTTAGCTGGCAGCACTTAGATGAGGACCCATATCTACTCCACATCCACGATGATGACCGTGCCGAGCCTCTTTCTCCCAATTCGCGAGAGCTCGTGGAGAGCTCGTGGATCTCTTCTTCGGATGAAGCCACAGGGGCTTCACTTTGGACCGATGAAGAGGGCAACGGCAATGATCCGGAAACATTCAATTCCGCTGGACTCACGGAGACTTCGCACATTGGATATGATGAAGACGAGCAAGCTGCTGTCCACGACGAACTGAAAGATTTCCTCGGCAGCGATGACGAGAGCGAAAGCGACAATGAAGTCTTGGGCGACGAAACCAACACCAGCGGGAAGAAGCGTAAGCGTGGCGAAGACGTTGATAGCGAAACAGGCGAGGAATCGGCTGAAGATGATGACGATGATGAGAACGACCAGAAAGGCTCACGCCTTTCTCAAAGAATTAAGCGTTCCTATGAGAGGAGCACGGGATTGCGGGAAGTGGCGACAGCCTCAAGTTCGGAAATGGGCGAGACTCGTCCAGAGCATGTTCGCCCCTCCGGACCCCATGAGGATGAGCCTGACGCGGAGAACGTAGGGACCAGTCACGATAATGACGAAGGGTTCCCTGAGAACCCCGACGACGACGATGACGAGTTTGAGCGCGAGATGCTCGCCGCATTTGAAGACGACTTCGACGACAACGCCGAAGGCGACGATATGGCGGATGAGTAATCAAAACCCACAGCGCTATCTGCTCCCTATCTCTTGTTTCGTACTCACCGTTCCATTTAACCTCCATCTGGCCGTATCTGATCTCTGCCATACTGATTTGTGCAGTTGCGATGCGCTCCCGGCATAGCGGCGGCGTTTGTCCGTGATACTTCTTCTTTACTTGTGTATTTTCTGCCTGCAACAGGCTTAGATTGTTTACAATCTACAGCTTGTACTTGAATACAGGTGCTAAAGGATTCGTCGTGTACTATCTCCCGGAATTTGATCCTGCCTTGAAACCCTCTCTCGTTGTAGCCGCGTACTGAAATTTCCTGGTGGTGCTTAGTAGATGGACCTAAAAAGCGTAATAATTCTCGAACTAGTTGAATTCCAGGGCTATGATGTTCTGAATTTGAAGTTCTTCGAGTTGTCTGTGCCTTCAGGCTTTTCTCTTGAGCCTGGAACGCTCCGGGCAGTGGGGCCATGGAGGACTGGGCAGCTTTGAGGCAATCCAAGAAAACAGATCCTTGAAGTAAGACTACTAGTAGACATCCCGGGATTTTACAACCCCGGAAATTAGTCTCCTGGACCCTCCACTATTATCACAACCCGACAGTCAGGAACACTCCGTAGGTCTCGGGATGGTCGCAGTAGTTAAATATCGAAGACCAAGAAGACGCACAAACCTGATGTCAAATCGCAACCGTCACAACCATAATAAGCTATTTCATACTCATGGTTTTTGAAAGTGATTATCTAAGCCCACTCCCAGCATGGCTGAATTCCACAGCTGCTAAATGGCCTGGGTATCACTGACTGCGTTCGCCAATCTACCGGGCCAGTTCAATCGAACCATCTTCGATGCTCCCTGGGCAACAGAGACGGACGATCTAATACTGTGGAAGACGTCAGTTAAACCTTTATATCTGAAGACAACTTGGAATTCAATCTAAACCAGATAATCCTCCAGACTAAACTACGTCAACGCTACCGACTTAGTCGCCTACGACGAACGCTTCTTAGAGCTCATCGGCGCAGATGCAACAATCGAGCACATCCAACACCTCGCCTACCAATCCCACGAGGCACCTTGTGACATCCTTGAAAAACATGAACTACTCTTCGTCGAATGGGGTAAGCCAGGCGGCGATTACGGTATTAACAAATGGCAATATCTCCTTGATATCAAAAACAACGCTCTTCGGAAGATAATCACCGACCCACCAACCTACAACCTGCACGGCTGTGTCAATTTCCAAGGTCAGCTGTACGGAGTCATAGTCGGGTATGGAGACAATGAGACCGGAAAGCTTGTTAAAGTCGATCCGTGTTCGTGGAAGGCGACGACACTGTTGAATAATTTCGTCGGTCAGCCTTTTGCCGGGTTCAATGATCTCGAAGTTGACCCGGAAGGGAATTTCTGGTCAATAGATTCGAAATCTGGTTGGGTGTGTGAACTTCATTTATTTTATGCTTTATCCTTCAAAGAAGAAGAGTGGTAATCTAACTACGTATCGTGAATAAAAGGGCCGGGGGATCGTTGACTTTACGCCTCCTAATGGCCCATCAATCTACTTCGTCAACGGAACAATCATGCAAGCAAAGATAGTTTGGACAACCAGCAGCAACACAAATGGTGTGGCCATGGCCCCTGATGGAAAAACCCTCTATGTGCCAGACTCAGGTGTCTCGGAGTTTCCGCCATCGAATAAGAACCTTCACGGTCGCCGAATGGTTTGGGCTTTTAATGTTGCGGGCCGAGGCGCTATTTTAGCTCATCAGCGGCTGCTCACAAGCCCTGTTTCATACTTCTATGATGGGATTCGTATGTCGGGGGAAGGCTGGATCTTTGCTGGATCGGGGGATGGGGTTGATGTTCTTGATCCGGAATCTGGGTTTGTGCTTGGCTCTATTCGGACTGGGGGCGGGGAGAATGTTGCTGTTAGCTTGGCTTTTGGGGAACATGAGCTGTGGATTGTTAGGAAGGGTGGTGTTGGACATGTTAAGGATATCAAGACCAAGTTGAAGAGGAATTGGTAATACCTTTTCGACCTGCCAGGGGCTTGGGCTGCCTAGGTAAGCGTATAGGTAATCGTTCTGGGGTAAAGGTGCATTTAATCACTGCTTTCAATTGATTACCATGCTCTCTAACTCTGGATAGATAGTAAATTTTGAAATGTGAATCATCTATGTCCTTCTTCTTTAGTTTTCTGAATCCGATGCAGCTCGCGAACCTCCTCATCCAGACCGGGAGCTGGCCCTTCCACAGAGATACCCGGCGCAACATCGTTGATAGGCAAGGCAGCAACGAGCCCAGCCTCGACGCCCAGATCCAATTTCCATTTCACAAGCTGAGCAGTAGAACTAGCGTAAACAATTCGGCCTAACCCCACATTTGCATGGGCGGCAGCACACATCGGACAATGCTCGCCCGAGGTATACACTGTGGCAGTGGTGCGCTCATCTGGAGTCAGGTTTGCCTGGGCCCACTTGGCCAGCGTGAACTCAGGGTGCAGAGTGACATCTCCGTCAGTCACTGTTCTGTTGCGGTCCTCTTGAATTATCTCTCCGGAGACATCGACAAGCACTGAACCGAATGGAGCATCGCCTGCTTCGAGAGCCTCGCGAGCCAACTCCACGCAGCGACGTAGATATTTGAGGTCGGTATCAGAGACCATTTTCAGGTTGTTTTGCTTGGGGATATCTGGTGATGAAGCAGAGTATATTCCTTATGACGTCGTACTTGGATTTTCCGGTGTCAAAAATGTCTCTGAAAAAGTTGGCTATTAGATACTATTGAGAGTAGACTTGCTGCCACCCAAGAGACCTTGAGATACCTTGTATTATCGCATGAGATATCCTCAGGCCATGGAAGGAGAGGTAGCAGATATGTATTCAAACTTTGGAATAGAAAGGCCCTGGCGCAGTCACCCCGCAGTCAGGGATTACTAAAGGCGCACGGTGAAGGGTGTCGTAATTTTTGATACGGAGAAGAGCGAAAATGCCGGAACACGCCGATATTTACCTTTAAGAAAAGGCCAAGCCATATTTATAATAATTATCTCGTCTAACCGTCCATGTAGGGTTCCATGACAGCTCTAATATACCCACCAACTCCCAGTAGTAGCGGGGAACCTTCTCACTGTGGAGGAAGCCAACCCTACAGTGCTCAGGGTTATGATAGCATCCCTATTCAGGAAACTATATTGTATTGTAGACTCAGAAAATAGAATTAAATATCATGATGGTCGAAATTTGTACCGCAGAATTAGATCGTAAGCGTAGCCCTAGGCTAGTATGCTATGAAGTGTGAAAGCTCAAACGCCACGTTTTGATGCAAAATAGAAGATGGTATCACGTAAAAAGAAGAAGCGTCATGAAAAATAAACATGTCAGAAGTTAATGGTAGTAGTTTCGGTGAACTTGCCAGCTCATCACGACCATCCAAACGTAGAATATGGTATTGACAAGCTCAAACGCGAAGGCGGTTTTCCAGCAATTGCCTGTCAAATGGTCAGCTGGTTGATCATCCCCGTTGAATTGAAGGGGAAGGATAAACTAACAAATTGTGTTCTGGGTCAACCATGCCAGGGTATTGATGTTGTTTCCCCGTGACACATTATCGACCACGTAGTTTTGGCAATTGTCGTTCACGCTCCCGGCCACGCCATAGAGCTGTAGCGACGTCTCAATAAGCCCGGCCAACCATAAGACGAATAGTATGAAGCTTCCGAGAATGAGAATCCCGGGAAGTAAGAAATGACGAGCAATGAGTGCGAGAACAAGAAATATGAAGGCCACGCCGAGTGCGCTGGTGACGACCATGTATGGAAAGAGCCTGTAAGGTCATACGTAGTTAGTACAGGCCTTTTGATCCCCGGATAATACGGAATACTTACCATGGCACACCGAGGTCCATTTGCGATTGAACGATCATAAACCACGAGAATATTCCGAGACATGTTGCAGAGCCAGAGAGCACGACGATAAGCCAGACATTGAGTTGGATTTCGGGCCAATGGTAGCTGGGCCGCACCTCACGACGCATTCGAATAGCCATTATCTTGAAGGGAAGAAGTGAAAGAAGGTAAATCTCGGTACTCGCACGAATCCAATGTTATTCTCCGACTGGACCTCGAGACCTTTCCTTCAAGTCAACCTTAGATATATACGACTGGTGGGGGTCTTCAGCCCAATGATATTGCGTCGCCTTGGTTATCGCAGAATCGCTACCTATTTCCACCCGATGGCACAATGTGATCTATTATTTTGAGACGAACAAATCTGCTGGGTGGCTTCTTTCAACGGGTTGCGGAGGTGGGTGAGAGCGATAAGGTGGACAGCGCATTGGGCGCCGGCTGGGCGCTGGGTCGAGGGGGACCTTCGAGAGAGGCGATTCGGGTACTTTGGCTTTGGTGAGGCGTGTGGAATGCTGGGGTAGCTTGGCGTAGAGGAAGCGGTTGATTGCAGGGGGAGGATGGGAATGGGAAGCAGAAATCAGCAGAGGGGGGGTTTGTTGATGATCGGCAAGAAATTGGGGTGGCAGGGGATTTAGTCCGCGTCCCGCGATTTGCACAACTGCGGGCTCCACTCCACTCCGCCAGGAACAAGAACCCACTTGTCATTGTCAAAGCTTGGATTTTTGCATGCATTTGACATGTTTAAACTCTTGCTCGGAGAATCTCTAATATCACCAGTCCTGGGTGCCCTGCCTTATCTATATATACCATGGCACCTACAAGTTACTACTACGATAAGCTGGAGTTGGCATAATAGCAAGTGTAACATAACGGCGTTAATTGATTTTAGCTAGCTTCTATTCTTCCATCTTTGAGGAATCTAAAAATTACAAAAGGGTATCTCCGAGCGCACTGCGCACCAACGAGCAACCGGCACGGATAGTCTCGGCCGCTCCCACAGACTCAAGGCTAGGGTTAACCTCCACCAGGTCCATGGCGACCAAGTTACCGGTCTCGTGAACACATTCACAGATAAAGTCACCCTCACGCAGGGTAAGACCACCGCGAACAGGGGTACCAGTGCTAGGAGCCCACTGAGGGTCCAAGGCGTCGACGTCGAACGACAGATGGATGGGGGTGTCGTTGCCAATGTGAGCGAGAGCCATCTCGACAACACGACCAATGCCGTGACTAAGGAATCAAGTTAGAAAGAAAGGCCCCTTTACTAGAGCTAGGGATAGAGAAAGGACAAAACGAACCGGTCAATGTCGTGCATGCTGAAAGCCTTGATGCCGTTGTCACGCAGAAGCTTCTTCTCACCACGGTCGACATCTCGCAAACCAATGTAAACCAACTTGCGAGTGCTAACAATGTGCTCATCCTGGAGCCAGCCGAAGATGTCACGACGCTCCTCCTGAGCCAACCGGGTCAGGAATGCCATGGGCATACCGTGGATGTTACCGCTATCGCTCAATTCGGGAGTGTTGATATCGGCATGCGCATCCACCCAGATGACAGCCATTTCACGACCCAATCGCTCACGGATAGCCTTGGCTGTTCCAGACACCGTTCCGATGGCAATGGAGTGATCACCACCCAGAGTGAGGACGAACTTGCCGTCCTTGGCATAGTTGTAGACCTGGTCGCTCAGGCGTTCAGTCACAGCGCTGACGGCACGGGGCTTCTTCATGCCACGGAAATCGGGGTCTTGTTCTTCGGAGGGGATGTCTTTCTCATAATAGTGGACGGTGTCGTCGTGTTGGACGTCATAGTCGAGATCTTCGCGGAGCTGGGTCAGCAGACCAGATTCGATGAGGGCCATGGGAGCCGCCTCGACACCCTTCTTCATCTATTGAGGTATTAGCCTTCTGGTATAGGGAGGCCATGTAGCTCTCTCGGAATCGTCACTCACCTGTCCGCCATTGAAGCCGACAGCGACCACGCCCAGTTGGTTGGGGTGGGAGAGGAAGCGGGAGTCGATTGTAGATGGTTGCGTCATCGTGCGTATATGTTCTGCAGTAGAGTGCAGAAAGTCACGGGTTTACAGGTATGAAGAACAAGGAGAAGAAAGATCGAAGCTCCAAGAAGCTCAAGATGGATCTGCGATAAGATAATACTGGAGGGGCAGAAAAAAGTGGACCAAGTCGAGCCGCAAAAGGGAATCGAGTTGACAAAGAGATCAAATCAGATCAAATCAGAGATCAGAGATCAAAAGGAATGGGAATATCTGGGGAAAGTAAGAAGGAAGAAAGAGACAGAAAGGGCCAGCTT
Source organism: Penicillium pancosmium (assembly GCA_031761475.1). Taxonomy (NCBI): domain Eukaryota; kingdom Fungi; phylum Ascomycota; class Eurotiomycetes; order Eurotiales; family Aspergillaceae; genus Penicillium; species Penicillium pancosmium. The sequence goes on along the minus strand of JAVMSB010000113.1, from coordinate 73,934 downwards.
TATATTTTTTCCCCTTTCCGACCTCCTCGGGCCCTTGTTCATTCTTGATTGTCGCAGTCGCTAAAACCTGCACTTAGGGATCACGGCACTCCGCCGGGTTCTCCATCACTTCCGTTAAGTACAGGTTGAGGAGAGCCGCCCCGTTTAGTCCCACCCCATTGCCATTCCGTCTCCGAACGAGGCGCGTGCCCGAAGATATGTCGTAATGGTATCTTTGAATCGGGGTCTTTTCTTTTCTTCATGTTAAACGCGTCTGATGCGGTAAATGTGGGGGCTCTCCAGGACCAAGAAGTCAAGCGGCATTCATCTTGACATTTTGACATACTTTTTTAATACTTTCTTCTTTCTCCTTCTAGCTGCGACTTTTGTCTAGTGGAGGAGCAAACAAACTTAGAAATACAGGGTATCATTTGGAATTATCTATGTTGTACATGGCTCTACGCTATACTCTTATGCTTTCCCCAGGATAAGTTCGCGGAGAACCTCTTCGGCCTTGGGTGCTTCAACGCGGCCCTTCTCGCCCGTGCGCATCATCTGCCCCACGAACCAGCCGAGCTTCCCCAGCTGATTCTTGCTGCGGATCTGCTCGACCATCTGGGGGTTCTGCGCCATCGCTGTCTCGGCCAGTGCCAGGTATTCCTCCCGCGACAGCGGCCGTAGCAAGAGGTTGTCCTCTTCCAGCATTTGTGGAATTGGTCGATGATCTCCCTCGAAGACTACCGCCAGGACTTGCTTTGCAGTGGGCCCAGTAATCAGTTTCCGCTGCAAATGGTCGACGACGTCGGCCAGAGACCGGGCCGGGATAATTTCAGAGTCCCAGGCCCGGTCAGCTTTGGTCAGTAGACCGCCCAGTTCATGCAGAACCCAATTGCCCGCCATACGCGCAAGAGCAGCGCGAGTGGTGTCGTCTTGACCTGGGTGGATGGAATAGAGAGCATCCACTACATCTTGGTAATACTCTAAGCGAGCGCCCTCGTCCAATTCAATCAGTGGCTTGGCATCTTCGATCGAAAGACCGTACTCGGGCCCTGTCAGTTGAACCACGAGCTGATCGGGTGCAGTGGGGAGGGTATCCTGGAGACGAGAGATGAGGTCCTCGCCAATGACGAGCGGTGGAATATCGGGATCTGGCATGTAGCGATAGTCCACAGCACCTTCTTTACCACGCAGTCGGCGAGTCTCGGTACTGCCGATGGTCCATCCACGCGTCTCGCCTTCTACGACACCGCCACTTTCCAGCACCGCGATCTGGCGATTCTTCTCGGCGATGATGGCATCTTCTATCGCCTTGAAACTGCTCAGATTTTTGATCTCGGTACGCTGACCAAGCCCGGTGATTCCATCATAATGGTTATTCCCAGGTGCTTCTCCCCGCCGACGGATGGAGACATTGACATCGGCACGAAGACCACCTAACTCCATGCCGGTGGTCACGGCACCACATGCCTGTAGGATCGCTTGGAGTTTTCGAACGCACGCGGCGGCGGTGGCGGGGGTATGAATCTGAGGCATCGTGATGATCTCGATCAGAGGGTGGGAGACCCGATTGAAATCGAGTAGCTGTGAAGACGGGGGGTATTCTTGGGATTTGGCCGTGTCTTGTTCTAACTGGACTTGTTTGATATCCACTCGAATGCGCTCACCATCTTCACGGGCGATACCATCATAGTCGTATAAATCGACGTAACCGTTTCGTGCAAATGGCTCTGGAGGAGGGGCAGGGTTAGCAATATCCCTTTTTGTAGCGTCGTGAACCAATGAGAATCCCACCATAATACTGTGTAATTTGATACCCCGATGGTTGGTCTTGGTAGAAATAATGTTTTCGGTCAAACCGGCTGACAGGCTGGATGTCGCAGTTCAGAGCGATTGCGGCGCGGAGAGCGGGGAGAAGGGTGGCAGCTTGAAATTCCTGTGCGGCGTATGAGTTAATTGACCTTCCTATCTTGCAATGGTACACATCTATCTCTCTGTACGTACCGGCTGACTGCCCGGAAAGGCTAAGTCGAACAAGGCGACATTGGAATTGGGAAGATCACTCGTGGACGTGGCAGCACCTGCAGTATAAGGGAAAATAAAAGGGTTAGATACGTGGAGCACAAGTTGCGGGGAGGGGGAAGGGGGCCAACGAAGCGATGGTATGGTATGGTGGGTGGGTGGGTGGACATACGAGAAAACAGCTTTGCTGTCGTATCCAGTTGGGCGTGGATCTCCACGCCGACGGTTAATTCCCATATTTCACGCGAAGCTTCTTCGCTTTCCTTACGTTGCCTTTTCTGGGCCTTGAGAGCCTTAGCCTCCTGCTTGAGTTGTTTGCGGAGGGGGACGCGGTCAGAATCTGGCTGGACCGAGGAAGTGGGAGTGGGAGTTGGAGCACTGCGCGTTGGCAGGGATGAGAACTGTCGGAACTGCAAGTACAAGTTCTGGGGGCGAGTCACAGGGCGACTGAACCGATCAAGTAAGCGGATGGTACCGCGGGGCCTTGGCCGAAGCATGGAGAGACGAAAAGTGATGGCTATGGCGGGTGGAAGTGGGAGAAAGCGCAAAGCCCGCGAAGTTCGAATTGCGGGAGACTCGGCGATCTGCAGATCGTTTGGGGCCAACATTAGAAAGTGATCTATGAATAGATGAATATGACTGAGATGTACTCTGTAATTGTACTTTGTAATTGAGAGAACAATTCCATTTTTCTATACTGCTAATATTTATTGAAGAAAGGAATGGGATTGAAGGGAAATACAAGTAGTAGTACTCTACTAGTAGTATACGTACAGTACCCTACCGAGTTACATAGTGAACTACCTCATACATCCACCCACTGCACTGCTGCATCTCCCTTCTACTCTTCCTCATGGAACCACGTCGCACCCCACCTGCACGGAAGAACACTCTCTGCTGCACGACAGAAACAGAACCAGACTCGATTGGTCTCATTATTCTGGCCCCTCTCGCTCTCTTCGCCCCGAAAATGTGAAAATTTTGGGCCCAACTGCTTGCCAGACCGCCAGAAGCCCCCCAACGCAAGGCGTGAGATGATCGACAGGCGACTCGCCAGCGCATGGTTCCCCAGTCACTTCGTTCAGACGCCTGCATTATAGTCCGGATCGGAGAGGATCCTCTCTGATTTGCTCTTCTACCCAATAGTGGCCCACACTATTGATTCATGCCTCCATTTCTAGTTACCGCTAGCCCCAAGTCAATTCCTCTTCTTTATCTCGGGTCTGTTTGTGTACTTCCTACTTTTGTACTCCCAGTCGCCATTATCCATCATCGTACAACCTGAATCGGCGTCACAACAGGTCTTTTGTTCCGCCCCCTCCTTCGATCGACAGGGAGAACCTAAAACCTCCTTGCGACTACCCCGTGTCATTGGTCGTCGATCTGAAGCCCCCGGCGCTTCTCATCTGCTTCAGATTATCAGGGATCCCCGGCTGTGACGAATTGCAACCCACCTTGGGGCCCCCGCGAGACGCCCGGATCTCGTTTGAGCCCTGCGCTGGTGACGCGAACTTCGTTTCTAATTAGGGGCTGACGTGCCGTACGGCTGCTTCAGAGTCAGTACATTGTTCGACTTGGGGCTGCTCGCTCTAAATCTGCCCCATTATACATACCTCTTCCTGCCCCGAGGAATGTCAACGGGACGACGCGGGGAGAATTGAGACATCACATCATCTTGCTCGTTCGCTTTGACGGTTGTCTGTTCCTCGCCCTTTTGCTCTGTCATATTTTCTTATCGTCTCTCCTCTTTTCGTCTATTTCTTTTCTTTTCTTTTCCATTTTCGCTGGACGACCCCTAGATTCCGCATGCTTGCCGTGATCTGATCGGAATTTAGCCCCTCCTCCCTTGTCATGCCTCGGGTCCCCATACTGACGTTATACAACTGGCGACCCTTCCATTCAACACTACATGCCCATCGAACCTTTTTGAATGTGGGCATGGCCTCATAAGATTCTTATTATTATTTTCTCAAGCGATGCGCCGGGTGTTACTTCCGACCTTTTCCGATCACCATGCCGCTCCGCACCGCTTCTTATAGTATGACCCGCAAATCAACGAAAGATGGGAGGAAAAGGACATTGTCAACAGTCTCCAATACAACCCAACCGACGCAGGCTGGACCTGCTGGAAATTCCAAACCCAATGAGAAAGGATCCAATGGACCAAACAAGGCTCTGAAGTCGCAGGCGACAACGGAATCACCTGCAAATACTAAACCCGTTGAACCACCAAAGAAAGTCCCAGATGTATTTCAATTCCTGGATAATAACGATGGCTCATCTTCTGAGTCGTCATCTGAATCCGAATCCGAATCCGAATCCTCTGAGGATGAATCGTCGCCGCCGGTCGCAAAGCAAACCGTCACAAAGATCCAATCCCCAAAGCCGCGAACTAGTAATCCACCGAATGCGCTGCTGGGAAACACACCTCCCAAGGCGCCCGCTCCTCCATCTACAAGAGCGCCTAGGAGTCCAAGTGACTCACGGCCGCTCCCTCCTCCGGCGCCGACGGCGCCTTCTTCGACAGAGAATCAATGGCAGTTGGCTCGCAAACAGCCGGCTAAATCGTCCAACACAGGTTACTATGATACTTCAGAGGCCGAGAAATCTCCTCAGCCCAGTCGACGGCAATTACAAATATCGCATCCCGAGAACTATTATACATCGTCGAGAGACGTTGTCCATCGACCACCCCTTCCGCCTTCTCCACCCAGTAGCCCGGAGGACAGCATTCATCGGGACACTCAAATCAAGAGAAGGGACTCAAATGCTTCGCAGATTTCATCTGGATATGGAATGGTCGCGTCGCACCTCACTCACTCTGCCAAAGAAGAGAAAGGGGGGTTCCCGCCACTCTACCGACGCTTCGGGAGTGTAAATCATCGTGTTCTATTATATCTCCAGGATGAAATTTCCCAAATGGAAGAGGACCTCCAAGCGCTCGATGAATACGAGGAGATGCACCGAGTTGGAAATGCCGAGAAGGAGGGCACCAAACCAATGCCCCCCTCCCGGCGACTTGATGTTCAGTCTCAAGCCTACTCGTCACTCCATTATCGTCGCATGGAATTGATGACGGCTCTGACACAGAAGACAGAGCAGTACAGTATGTGTTTGATATATGATACCACTGATTACGAGCATTTTACTAACCCCAATAATTAGACAACGCTCTCAGTGCGTATAGTAAAGTCCTGCAGACACTCCCGCGTGCTTCTGACGACGACATCAAGAACTATCGTACCTGGATGAAAGACCACAACCCTATCGCAGCTGCTGAGACCCGTTTCCTGGATCAAGATGCCGACCTGGTATCCCTGAGTCCACGACTGGCGGCATCAGCAGCAGCAGCTCCAGTCTACATGGCCATTTTCATTGCCTCGGGTGCCCTTCTCCTACCTCTGCTGGCATTCAGCATGATTGCAGAATTCTCGGGTCGTCTCGTTGTCGTGACGGTTACCGGTGGCGCGGCCGCGGCTATTGCAGCAAATTATTCATCAGGGATCGATGCCTTGGTGGATTCCAGAGATGGCTGGAGGTGTACAATGCTGTATGTTTTGCCCCCCTGCTCATAATCATATCATCGAGTTCGACTCGTACTGACATGTTGATAGATACTTCGGCTTCATGACCATCGCTGCCATGTTCATGCCTTAGCCCTTGGAACACAGGGCTATTTATGACTGATGATTTTCCTTGCTGTCTTATCCGAACGAATTCTCTATGTTTTGCTTTGGCATATGTATAATTGACGACATATTGCTGTGCTTGGTTGCCATTTTTCAGAGGAAGAAAAATTCACCTGGCCAATCTTTTGTGCCACTGGGTTAAGAGAAAGATGGCGTTTTCATTTTCGGGATCTTTCTTCGAGTTGTTTTTTGGGTGTCATAGCCTGGCCGATAGTTTCTATTACTAGGCCCCAGTATTGAGTTTTGAACATTGGGACAGGATAAAGCGGATTGGAAAGGAGGTGTTTGATGTTATTTGAAGTCTTTTTGTGACATTGAATAGTTGTTAGTATTATGTGTATTTTATGAAGAAATTCTCCAGGATCATTGCAACTATCCCAAGATCAACTTTAATCATGGAAAAGGCTCTTGGCCTACAATTATGATCTAATAAACATACATTGATTGAAACTGTATGAAAGCGAAAAAAGAATCCTCTTCTAGGCCGAACATGGCGAACATCAAAGAGCGAGCTGACTTTTTCATTTCAACGGTAGCTCTTACCACCCACCCAGACAGGACTTATCTTGTAGAAACCACCCACGCGCCAATCGCTGCGATCCCAAGAAAACACCATTGGTTGAAAAACAAAGAAATGACATGATACCGCAGAGATACGAAGAGAAGACACCATTAAAAACACAGCGGAGAAAGAGAAGAAGAAAAATAAGAAGTTGAACCAGTCTCCACGAAGACCTGGAAATGAGTTCAAACTTCTTGCAAAATTGAAGTAAAACCCGAGGACATGATATGGAAGAAAGAAAAAAAAAGACCCTTTTCATCAACTCATATGTTTAGGGACAAGTACAGGCATCGTCGTGAGATCACAAGAAGCATAAATCCATCCCCTATTATTGGACAGGGGTGCCGTTCTGCTTGCTTCCAGGAGTAAGGCTGCCCTCTTGAGATAGACGGGCCTCGTAACCCCCAGGCTGCGGCGTGGAGGGACTTTGTCGACTCTGTTGTACCGCGATGTGAGCCTTTGCGGCTTGCTCGGCTGCACTTCGAGCGTGAATGGCAGCAGCGGCACTGTTGGGGTACGGCCCTTGGGATGGGGTTCCATGCGACGCGTACGGTTGACGCTGAACAGGACCAGCATTTGCATAGGGAGTGCGGCCCTGGGGTGTTACATTGTAGCCTGCTGGCTGCCCTGGCCGCGGTGTATATGGCTGGGGAGATTGTGTGTAGCCATTAGCCGTAGGGCGTTGGAACTGTGGCACGTTGTTTGCTTGACTGAATTGCTGCCCCCCTTGTGCATATTGTTGTGGCGTATATCCAGGGCGTTGGGATGGCGTGCTGGGTGGACGTGCTCCATTATACCCGGGGGTAAATGTACCTGCCCCGGAAGTTTGTCGGCCGTGTTGAGGAACTTGGAAGTTTGGCCGTTGTGGAATTTGAGCGTTGGCGGTAACTGCACGCTGGTTAATGCTAGAATGTGGGCCTTGGTAGCTACCTGACCGTGGCACGGAGGAAGGCGTTGGGTTCCGATTCGCGGTATTGGGTGGTGCTGCTGCCATGGCCATGGCCGCAGCGCGTTCCTGTTGTAAGGTGTAATCATCCTTCTCCATGGTACCAGTATAGTCCGGGGTTTCGATCAGAATCTTTTGACTAATGTTTAGCTCTGCCAGCTGATCACCGTCCAATTTTGCAACGGCGTATGGCGGCAAGTTGCCGATGATAGCAAGAAGACTCGTCTTCAGTGTTTCGTAAATGACCTTCTCTGCATCAGATGGCGCATCAACATCCTCGGAATCGGGAATTGGAGTGTCTTTGCTGTCTGAAAGGTCGCCATCAGCAGATGGGAAGGTCAGATGACGAATTTTCTGATAAGAGCTCAGAGTATCTAGTAGATCTGAAATTTCGACGAGAAGCTCTTCAACCTCCCTTGATTCGGGATCCACTTGAGATTTCTCGTTCCCGCCAGTAACGTCATAATTGGCGTCTTCTGGATTGAATGACTTGACCATTTCGTCTAGAGTGCTTTCATCAAGGTCGCCGATGCTTCCTGGCTGTGCACTTATGGCTTCTTCCTCGGTTTGAGGAAGTGAGAGCAAGGTATGTAAGCGCTTGGAGCCTCGCTTCTCCCACCAGATCATGTCCTTTACATCATTTTGGAGGGTGGCCCCGGAACTATCGTAAGACGGGGCAAAGGATGAGTAGACGCCCTGCAGGAGAGATGAATCATCACCGGTCCACAGTGCGGGATCACTGTGTTTTGAGCTAGAATCTGCACTGGCATGATACTTTTCGACGCGAGCCCAAAAAGCTGGCGAAGACGTGACTCCACCGTACTGCAGCCATTGTCCTGCGGGAAGCGGCGTCAAAGCAGAGCTGTTGCGGTCATCGTAAAAAGCTCTAGAGTCGAACGCGGCGTCAAATGGATCCATCCAAGTAATCGAGGTGCTTCGATTGCTTCGTCTCCGCGGCCGTTCTAATTGGGGGAGGCCAGCGCGCGGGGCGAAGACCTCACCAAACGTTCTCTTTGATGGTGGTGAAGCAGCACTGAGATTATAAGGGACAACTTTTGTGGCGGAAATTCCGTTCGGGAGGGCACCTTCGCGAAGTTCTTCTTGCACTTCAACACTCCTCTCCGTGTCCCCATTGGAAGATTGCAGGGGCACTTTAACGGATTTCTGCAAGCTTGAGAATAGTTGTTTGGGGTTCGCCGGGTGTGAAGAATTCCCAAAGATTGTCAGCGCCTGCTTGTCCTCACGGGCGCTGACATGAGCGACTGTGGCTAAGACTTGATCTTCCTCATCCTCTGGGGATTCAGCCTTGACATTAGGTTGGTTAACAAATGATTGGCCGACCAGACTATTCATATGTTTCTTAAAAGCCGCAATGCGATTTACAACTTCTGTCAAGGGCGTCCCATCAACCCTGGTACCGTTTGACTGATTCTGGTTGCGTTCGATCGCAGCAGCAGAAGCTCTTTCAATATCGGCTAGGAATTCTTGCAAGGTACTGTATCGTCCCGAATCAACGCGGGTTCGTACGGTGGATGTCTCCTGGTCGTTGGAAACCTTTGCGCGCTTCGTCCGCGGCTTGGTGGATGATACCGGTAGTGGGCAGGAAAGGAGCTGGAGTTCGGCGTCGTGCCTGTCCAATGGTTAGCGAAAGCCTCTCCAAAGTTATATCCATTGAGTCCCTGATAGACTCACTTCGAGAGAAGTTCGACAAGATTTCGTAGATTCTCGTGGAGGTTTGTCTTGTCATGCGACGCAGAAGTATTGGTGTCGGAACCCGCTTTCTCTTCCTGCACAGATCGCTTCCTTTTCCCCGGGGTCGCGGTCATATTCGATTCCGGGCGAGGTTCACCATTTGGAGCGGCGACCGGGGTTGTATTCCGAGATTCTTCGGCGCTCATCGTTGCGAAGTCGCGTCGGGGAGGTGGAAGTAGACAGGACTTTCTCTGACGCGGTCCCCCCCCAAAGGATGAGATCGCGACAGTGACAACACGAAGTGACGAATCCCTTCAGCTGTGGAGAAGGGGCGAGGGTGAGAGTGAAGGGGAAGGGATCTCCGAGTGAATAATTGACCCTAGACACAATGGACGAAAGAGAAAGTGGTCACCGAGTTGAAAGAGAAGTTAAGGCAAAAGGACCATTCGATCGAGCAAGACGAGAAATGAATTCATGCGCGCCTTCCCGAAAACCGCAGGTGATGTGCACGTGACCGCGTTGCCTTCCATTTCTGTTTCTGCGGGAGTTGCGGCCTCCATTTCTACATTTTCTAATCCTCCATTTCGACACACTTGGGCATTCGACATCTTCGCAATTTGGCGCTGACCAGACCGTGGGAGCACTGCTGGAACCTGTGCCCCATGATTACATTCATGGATGTCATCCGCTCTCAATCGTGTCCGCGGCCTCTCGAGGGTATCCTCGCTGAGAGCTGCGCATCTGCTCGGTCATAGCTGGCGCAAGGTATTTTCTCTATATTCACCTCTAAATTCGAGGATAGAGGAATGGCAATGCTAATCTGACCTTGCTTTTAATCAAAACAATAGGATTATCACCGCAGCTTTCATCTTGTCGCGCGTGGATCTTATTGCTTCCAGCGGAATACCCACCGAGCAAGCAAACATTCGTATGGAACGGAAGCTCCTCTTTCTTGCTCCGAACACCTCACGACCAATATTCACCCCCGTCTCGATAATAATAACCACTCGAAAGACAAAACTGGCCCTCCAGCCCAGCCAACTTCCCCGTCGACATTACAAAACACAAGCACGTTCGAGTCCCAACCAGAAGATTACCAACATACGAATCCTCTCGACAATTTGAAATTAAACACGAAACCGAGAGAAGAAAGAAAGCGAAAATCGAAACAAATCCCCACACCTTCCGAGTACCTTAGCAAAACCCTTCAAAAACATGTTTTCGAACAGGATGGGCATTCGAGTCTCCGCACCTTTCACTATGGCACAAGACAAACACACGGTCGACCCCGGCAGATGATCTCTCTGCAGGCTACATTGGCCGAATATATACGATTGGTGGATCCGCTCGTCTCTGGCGCCGCCTCACACGCTACTCTCTCCGAGGTACGCAATGACTTGGACTTTGCGCTTGCGCATGTGTTTAAGCCAGAGAGCCATAAGTATCTCGCTGCGCGAGGCTACGACGTTGAAGATGTGGTTTCTTGGGCTTGGATTATGAAGAGCCAGAATGCTCGCCAGGCGATCACCCGGATGTTTGCTCTGCAAGGCGACAGTACTCCCAAACAAATGGAGATTCCTGTATTCATTCCTTTGTTTTTATTGAAGGAGCATCACCTTGATGCGCAGTCTTTTCGACTGCTTCTCGTGTATGCCTTGCACTTGATGAGTGGCCATCCATTCCCATCTGTCGACTCTCTGCATGGAGCTTCAGGGGATATTGAAGAACCGGCTTCAAGCGAATACCACCCCCGCATTAAATTGGGAACCTGTGTGACACTTGTCGATCGTTTGGTTCGACATGCGCGCCAGGTGTGGCCTCGCGCGCTTCCGACAATTGCCACCGTATTCTCCCGGTTTTTGACGAGAACACACACACAAAAGACCAAGAACTCCAATATGACTATGCAAAAGCTCAACCGTGGGAGTACAGAGAAGTTTAACACTTGCCTTTGGCTATTGTCAATGCCCACCAAGGTCAATCCTTTTCGCGCGGCCTCAATCCAGCAGCAAGCGCAATTTGAGCTTCTAAAGTCCATGGCCTCTCACAAGCCAGTGCTCCCTCTCTCTCGAAAGGGCTACCAAGCTATCGTTGCAGTTCAACTAGCTCACAAAAAGACGCTTGCCGAGCGCCAATCGGCTGAATTAAAATCGCCATCGTGGCCTCCGTGGAAAGAGGAGAGATTGGGCATGGATGCGCAGCGTGGGATTGAGGGGCTGCAAAGTCGCGCGATGAACGTCTTATCTCAAATGACCGAAGCAGGCTACTCCCATCGAGTTTGGGAGAAGACCTCCACCATTTTGGCTGGTTGGGACACTGACCGCAGTCCAACAGTCCAAACAAGGACTTTGGTTCCTCGGTCGAGCTCTCTTTCTCGTGCTAGCGATGATGAGATCGATAAGTATGCTGTCGTTTGGGCAGCTCGAATTCGTGCCACTCGGACCATACGCGAAGCGTGGGCTTGCTTTTTGGCCTACCAAGACCAGGGCCTTCCCCCTAAACTCACCATCTATGCTGAGATGTGTTCCAAGTTGATTTACCGCCAAATGGCCATCAAAGGGCGCGTTTATGAGATGGGACAGGCTTTGCCTGGTGATGGCCCCGAGGTTCATCCTGAACCTGCGTCCGCTCGTGACATCATCTACGTACATACAGAGCCGCCGACTGTGGAAGATCTGGTTCATGAAATGTTTTCTCATGAATTTCGACCGTCGGGTAGATTCTTAGCTCTTCTGCTTCGATCTGCTCCCACATTTCGCACGGGCATAGAATATCTACGGCGCAGTGACCTCTCTGAGAAACAAATTGCGGCTCTGTGCGTCATCTGGGGTCACCCGTCGCAATGTCCGGCCCCTTATCTCAAGACTCTTGGTTCACTGCCAGACGCGGTGTTCGTCTCGTTTATCAAGTTTCTGTGCACTCGTTCCAAGTCAATTCGCATGAAAATGACTGGTCGTCATTCTCTCTCGCCCAACGATTTCCCTGCTTTGACCGAGAACACCCAGACCCGCGAGCCCCTTGCCGCTCTCTCTGACTTCCAAGAAGACCTTGGACAGTGGCGGCACCCACGCGCTTTGTGGCATGCAGTTCAGTTGATCAAGTTGCGGCAGCCGTACTGTCACTCTGCTTGGGTTCATCTTCTCGATGCCATGAGCACCGAGCGTGTGAACAAAAAACATACAGACCGTACCCGCTGTTTGTACCGCATTATTGGATGGCATGAGACTCTCGCGGTACTACGTTTGATGAAGGCCCGGGACGTGGATCCCGGGTCGCAAGGGTTCAAGGCATTGTGTATCGCTTTCAAAAAGGCCGTCGACGCCGGAATCAGACATCCTGGAGTTGTGGAAGAGGCTTTGAAGTTGATCCACAAGGCCACCCAAGACGATCCATACCTAAGCTCTGACCCAGACGCGTTCAACGATATGGTCGAAACTGGTCTTAAAACCCTCAAAGATGAATTTGAGTCTCTCGTCCTCCCGAATGCAGCCATGCCAGATCTTGCAGAGCATAGCGTATTTGTGGCGGATCAAACATATCAATTTCAACCCAAAGTCCCGCCCGGCTTGCATGTCCCATCATTTGTGACGTTGCATAGTTTTGTCGGGGCTCTCGGGATTGCTGGAGACGACGATGGACTGTTGCATCTCCTGCACTGGATGAATCGCTCGATTTCTGAGCTCAGCGAAGCCTCTCAAGAGCGCCAAAACGGAAACAAAAACATGCGTCTTACCCTGGTGGCGATGCGGACTTACCTGGAGCAGTCACATTCGCAATCAAAGCTGCAAGAAGGATGCGATATTTTCCATAAAGCGGGTTGGGAATGGCCCACCGACGAGGAGGTCGAAGAATATAGTCGGGGATTGTACAAATAGTGTATTTTTAGCGTTAGAAATGATACCCCAGAGTTTGATATATCAATAATCAGGTGCAAGCTGAAATGTACTAGTACTAGTAGTAACCTGGAAATAGAGAGAAAGGATTATCAAAGCAATATGTCCAAGATTCCAAGTAATGAAACCAATATTTACAAAAGTTCAGATCTATAATCGTGCCCTTTCACGCTTCAGCATCTCCTTCTCCCCCTCTAATCGCCACTCTGCAGTTCGCCGCATCCTTGCTTCGACCTCTTCATCGTCTACATCGCTGACATCCTTAAGCGGAATTTCCCGGATTGATTGCAGCTTAAAGGGGAGATAGGTGAGTTTGCCAGTCGGTTCTACGCGGCCAGCCCCGGCATCACGACAGAACTCCGAAAGCCCTTCGAAGAACCTTTTACCTGCTGATGTAGACATCATTAAGAATCCATGACAGTGGGGCATGCCTTCAAACTGCTCCGCGACAACAGATACACCCGCTTCGTGCATACGGCGAGCAGTGATAAGGCCATCATCAGCGAGACACTCCTCTCCAGTCGAGATGAATACCGGCGGGGCATTTTTCCAGAGATCTGGAGAAGCAGCGAGAGGAGAAACAAGAGGATGCAATACGGTCTTTGCGTTGACGTACATATCGCTTCGTGGTGGAGAGACTGGCCATACAGCATCGGGCGGGAATGGAGCCGGAGCAAAAGGCGCAGACGCAGCTGCTTTATCGCCTTCAAAGGTAGGCAGGACAAGATAATCAAATTTGGCGTTTTGAACGGCTGATGGCATCGAGTGTGTAATATCGCACCACGGGGAGATAGTAGCCACACCTGCGGGTAACTCAACAGGTATTTCCTTGCCGTGGAAATTGATTGAGCGGGAAGATCGTTGAAGAGTGAGTAGAGTCTGAAGCAGGACCAAGGATAGATTTCCGCCAGCGGAGTCGCCAGCGATAACAATCTTGTTGGCGGGTACCGGGTCGTGCAATGCTCCTGGTGGTGGGTGGATGAGTGATAGGTATGCCGTAAGTGCATCGACCAGAGCAGCAGGGAATGGGTTCTGTGGTGCGAGCCGATATCTAACTGAAAGCACTGGGGATCCAGTTCGGCGTGACAGCTGGGAGACAGACACACGATGGGTGCAAGGGTCCATCAAGCTGGGATCAAGATTAGCGATTTTGCCGCGAATTATATTCGGATCGTCAGGGATATCTCACAAGTAGGCACCTCCATGGAAATATAATATCGTTGTATCAGATGAGACCTCTTTTCGTAGTTCGTGATACTTCTCCGTCTCTGAGATATCCGGTTGGGGCGCGTTCTTGTCCACTCCACTACGATAACCAGTCCATTCAGCCTCCACGGGAGCTATGCCAGGTATATCAAAGGACTCATCACCAGTCTTTAGCTCGTCAATGGCGTGCAGAACTGCATTTCGCACATCGATTTCGGGGCTGGGCAGGACGATTTTGGAGACCCAGATAGGGCCTTTGATCCCAGGGTCGCGCATGCTATTCTGCTGGGTTTTGGTGATAGAATTACTGAAAGTCATGAACGAGCGAATAATGGCGACTGTCAACTCGGTGCGCAAATCTTGCCGACCAGAGACGGGAGACATGTGAATACCATGCTGGATGAGGGTTTTCAATATCATCGGTACCCGGGCCAGCATCAGCTTCAGAAGGCCGATGCTCGGCGACAGCGTACTCATTTCGGATGAACAGGTTTGTAAATTATCGTCCAGATTCTAGAGTTGTGATGAGATGAAAAGGAGATCTAGATTGAAACCGGATTTGGTTCCTCTCTGCGTCCGTGCCGAGGTCCGCCCCACAGTGATGAGATGATCCGCAGTCCGCCAGGCTGCCAGGCCCAATAGGGATTGCGCCCTCCAGGCCCGGAGGCTTCCATGATAATTCCTAAAACCACCTGGGCAGACTGCCAATACACAAAATGCTTGCTACCTATAGGTTATAAGAACTTGAAGAGGCCGGAAAATACATCTGATTGATCCAAAGTTGAAAATTTGATTGAATGCTACCTAGTATGAGATATTCTTTATGTTTTCTATACGCCTTGATCAATGATGCATAACCAAAAAAGGACGTGGTTTCAAAAACGCAACGAGATGCAGGTATTGAGCAACAAAATGAAGAAGTGACAAACGCCATATATGAGTGAATCAAAACCGTACTCCCAAACCATCATGATTCAGAGGCCGTGGTGGCGAGCTTCCACTTCGCGGCCGCATTCTGTATGAATCTAAATTTGGCTCCGGCGCCAGCGCCGGGGTATAGAAATGAGCACCTTCCTGTATCAAAGGACCGGACAGATTGCGATGATACATTTGGTACGTCGGGACGTGTCGTGGAACTTGAAGTCGGGCATTCTCGTGCAATCGTTGGCGGGCCTCGCGGACATCAACTCGATGTCCCCTGAAGTGCAGGAGATGCGCAGGCTCGATATCGGGGTTCCAGCTTAGCTCCAGGTCTTGAAGTCTCTCATCTACAGAGCCCAGGCGTTGGCTACGTGGCGGCGGATAAATACCATCTGACTGCAGAGCACTTCCTGGCCGAGACATATCACCTGCCCAGCTGGCTGTTCCGGTAACAGGCTGCGGCTGTGATTGGGGAACCGTGGGTGATGCAGTACGTGATATTTCACCTTGTTGCTGGAAACTTGGGTTCGGTGAGAATCGCGGTGGGTATCGGACAGGCTCAGTTGCCCAAGACTGATGTGACAATGTCGACGACCCGCGAGAAAGGCCCTCTGGTCCGGCGTGGTCCGGGGCTCGTGGGATTATATTATCAGAAAATGCATGGGTGAGTGGCAGTGCCCCGGGCATAATCGCGGAAGGATGAGATATCGGCGTAGGATTGGCAGGTGTAGATGCAACCGGACCCATTGGCATAGGTGGCCGATTTCTGTGGGATGGCATGGTAACGCTGATGTCCTGATCATATGGCAGAGGTGGAGGTGGGTATGGGATGAGAGATGGTGTGCTTGCAGACATATCCTGAAGATGGAGCGGGTAAGGGAGAATTGATGGAACACTCGATGATAGATCTCGCCGAGCAGGTTCAAAAGCAGTAGCTACTGATGACCGGCGAGAGTGGATTTGAGAGTTAGGTGCTGTGTGTAGACCACCTGGTCCATTGAACTGTTGGCCATAAAAATCAGTGCCGGATTCACTATAAGTTGAACGAGCGAGTGGCTCTGCTAGTATCTCACGGGAAGTCAACTCGTGAGCTAGCGGAGAGGCAAAAATGTGCCCTGTTTGGCCATCGAGTGACTCCACGGACGGCTTCATCTGGACACCAGAAACATGATCCATTCCACGAAGAGGGAGAGGTAACGATGCCGGGCGTCGAAGTGGGACCTCTGCCTCAAGCATCCGCCGGGCTGCCATATTTGCGTATGTTGGAATATTTTCCTGCTTGGTGGGCACTTGTACCGGAGATCGATTTGGGGGTTCAGCAGTGGATTGCCCATCGCTCAATCGGCGGACTGCAGCCAATGCCTTCTCTGCGGCCGAAGCCAAAATCGTAGAACTGCCGCTATTATCTGGCGACACGCGACTTGAGGATCCTCTTCCGTGCACTTGTGAGATCTTCACCAGTGGAGCGGCCGGCTTAGCACCACGTAGCCGACGAGGGCCTCTATTTCTCCTCTTTTGTTGTCTCTCTCTCGGCGTTTGGGCTTTGGTATGCCGGTCGACTACTTGCCAACCGTGATCATCAGATGGAGCGGGAGCGGGTGGAGTTGATACTCTTGGTGACGGTTTTGGTTTCTCAGTGCTCTGGCTCAATTGCGATAGAGATGGTGAAATCTGTATCGCCACTTGATTCTCTTGGTCCGTTTCATAGCCTTCCTCTGATTCATAGCCTGCTTGTCTGAAGATATGAGGCGGGAAAAGTTCCAATCGAAAACGAGCATTGTTGCCTATTTCCTCGGGGGATTCTGCCCGAGCAGACCCTGATTCAGTCCAGTTCCATGTCGATCGACGCGACATACCCTCATCCGCAGATGATTCAGGAAATGATGACGATGAACTGCTTGAACGATCAAAGACCGATTTTTGGTTGCGGTTAGACTCCTGAGAAGAGCTCGGAGACTTGCGTTCAATCTCATTGGTGAGGCTCTTCATTAGTTGTCGTAGATTCTCTCGCGCTTCTCGAACAACCGGGGGATATGCGCTCATCATGGCCTTTTTAGGAAAGAGCTCAACCAATCGAGATGCATGGGTTTCGTATTCTCGATAGTCGCGGACAAGCCCACAGTCGTGGTAGTGGGTCATTCTTTCTTTGGCCGTCTCATACGACTTGCATAAGAAACGAGTCGCCACAATCAGCCACGAGTTATAGAACCCAGGGTCTTGATTGCTCATGGCAATGTTATACTCTTCGTCTTTGATCCGCAGTTCATCCCGGCAGAATCCCTGCACCACGCTGTGGATTTTGACCACATCAACAGGCATATTTCCACGGTAAATGGAGAAGAAACCTTCCTGGCTACTCTCTGTCATCGACCCTGTTAGCTCCGGGTACGAATTTGTAGGCTTGTCGAGCTCATGAGTCAACTGCTGGTCAGATGCGTTTTGCTGGAAGCTAGTCTCAATGTCCGATGTTCGCTCAATCAACCCGTAATGGATGAGAGTTCCAAGAGTAGTATCAAGATCAGGCTCCTCGCCGGGTTGGGCGCTGCTTAGAATCTCGGCATTCTCAGTGGACATTTCATGTCTCCCGAGGTTAAGCAGGCCCACAGGAACATGGTGGCCGAGAAATGCCAGTAAGTTGATCAGATTCAATGCCTGGGTTTGATTCAAGCGGAATAGATCATTCATAATGCTGAGGAATGGTTCCGCAAGCTTCTTATCTGTCACTTGGTGCTTGACGCGGTATCTCTCAATTGGCTTGCGAGTAGCATTGAGACGGTGACCGATGGCATGAATTGCTAACGGTAGGCATTCGTAGTGCTCGACCAATTCAATACCCTTTGCAGCTTGCTCCTTCGTAGGCCTTTTGATACCGAGATCCCTGAAAAGGAGCTTACATGCATCATCCACATGCATTCGGGGCATTGACAGACAATATGGCTCAAATAGGCGCTGCTTCTTTCGTAAGGTGGTATCGATGGAGGTGTAGATGATACAGCATCGCTTGTTCCAAGGAAGGAATGGTCGAAAATCATTAATATCCTCATCGTGGTCAAAAGTTATGCCGTCAAAAATCAATAGCCAGTCATGGCGCGTCTGCAGCCAATTTCTCACGGCAGTAACGTAGCCTCGGGATTCCTGATATTCCGGTTCAATGGTCTCTTTCTTGTCAATCAAGGTAGCGGCCTGGGCAATTTCCCAAAAACATTTAGCGGTTGACTCGCGGGACTTTGCATCAATCCAAAATATCCCACCAGAATAGCACTCGCGCTGTGCAAAAGCGTATTGGCGTGCTAAGTGTGTCTTCCCAGATCCTGGGACCCCAGAGATGAGGACAGCCATGGTACGATCCGGCCGAGATTTGGCCTTGAACAAACGATTATGTAGGGTATCCAGTTCTTTCTCCATTCCAAAAAAGGTTGCATTAGGATGAAACCCTGCAGGCGCCACAAAGATCGGCGGATCCTTGTTGGAATAGTGTGAGAGGGCCAAATCACCGTTGCTAACATCAGAAACAGGAGAATTGCGACCATCAGTGGCTGGTCCACGAGGAAGTGCAAGTACGGAGTGACCTATTGGCAGAAATAAACATCAGCTAAATCTGACTTCTGGATAAAAATGAATTCAACGGATTGCATGGTATCAGCTAGACTGAGGAACGACAAAGACGGGAGCCACCCTGTTTGATCGGTCACGGTCTGTTAAGATACAAAAGGGTGCTCATCAAACGATGCAACGGAAGGAGGTTCTTCGAAGCATGGTCTCAAGTGAAGAACAAGAGCGAAGCAAATTGCAAGGTCATCTTAAGCATATCATTCTGGTCGACCAAACAAGATAAAAAATTCATCACATAGCCATAATTCGGTCTCAAACAGGGGGCTCCTCGACTTCATAATCTCTCAAGGTCACTGCTTCTTCTGGAGGAGGGAGTGCCCTACCAGTTGAATTCAAGTCTGGCATACTGTATCCGATCGGATCTTCTACTCTAGCTGCAACAGTCAATATCCAAAATAAAAGAGGGTAGTTGGGATATTTGGCTTACCGTCATAAATTTCCCTTGCCTTATGCTGCTTCTCAAGGGTGCGAGCCTTCTTTTCCTCGACCCAGCGATCGGCAATCACCGTAGGAGCTTGACGGGAATAGCGGAGAATCGCCTCCGCAACCACTTCATAGCCGGCGGCATTCTCGTCATCAAACTTGCACATGTGGCTATGGTCTGCTTCAATACCCATCCGCTCCACACCTTCTAGATAAGGGGCAGCCGAAGCCTCGTCGACGATAATTTCGCGAGTCCCACGAACGTCGGTGGAACGAGTTTCGTGGAAAAGGTAGATGTGGAAACGACTCATGATATCGGCGAATAAGCTGTTGATATGCTGTAGGGTTTCGTTGTTTGTTCGCAGGGCCTTAACAAGCTGCGGAGAGGCCTCCATAAACTTCTTGGGCATAACGGCACTGCAGATGTTGTGCAACAACAGGCCCCATTTGGCGATATCAGAGCCATTATGAGGAGTTCCCAGGAAGAGGATACCGAAAGTTGATACATAGACGGAACGGAGGTGCTCGGTTTTCTCGTTGGAAAGGCTACGGCTATAGATCAGGGCGCGTTTGACGACCAACCCACCAAGTGAGTGGCAGACAAAGATAATGGGGCGGTCGGAACAACTCCGAAGCTAGAACAGTAGAATTGTCAGTACCTAGGTATCGTCTGATACTGAACTAGGGAGGTACCTGGATAGCATCACGGATGGAAGTAACTTACGTTGCGATTGGCAGCCAGATTTGACGCTAGGGTCTCCGCATGGCTAACGATGGAATCTCGTGAAGCACCATCCGTGAATGCGGTTACGTTCGCGTTGTATCCATAGGTTAGAATACGGGGACGAAGAGAGGCGAGGACATCTGGCAGT
Organism: Penicillium pancosmium; assembly: GCA_031761475.1. Taxonomy (NCBI): domain Eukaryota; kingdom Fungi; phylum Ascomycota; class Eurotiomycetes; order Eurotiales; family Aspergillaceae; genus Penicillium; species Penicillium pancosmium. The sequence continues at coordinate 54,120 of JAVMSB010000113.1, read as the reverse complement.
AGATCGACTGGCCAGTAGCAGTTGGTCGACTTGCTTGTCCAAGAATCATGTGGATGGCCATTTAGACCGTGGACGAAGACGATATCAACAGTGGGGGCCCCATCGCGGGGAACATAGACCTGCGTCAAGCCAAAGGGCTTGAACGGAGACGACTCGGACATGTGTAGTTGGGAGGATCTCAAGTTCTCAATCCAAGGCCATCATGCAGAGTCAAGTAAAAGAGATGCGGGAGCAAATCAGGGCAAGCCCCGCGATATATAAAGGTCTTGGGGGCTGATCTGCGGCTGCAGGTGATCGTATTCAAGATTTCCCTAACATTGCGGTTCCCCCTGACCACGGCGGGTGACTAGCACTAGCACTGGCACTGGCACTGGCACCTGTAGAGACCGACTTGCCCCAGGTGCCCCGCCGGTGGGGCGTCTCAGCCTATAACCTTGAAGCCCTGTGTGATAGCCTCGTTGAACCCGATCGATCCAAGTTCTCTGTTCGCAACTCACAGCCCTGGAGAAGGGGAGGTTGACTCAATTCACCTAGGCTCAGGCTGTCTTGCAAGACGATTGAGGCCATGACTCATGAACAGGCGGCCATTTTTCCCCTGAGCCGGGGTTCCTGCATTACTCTTTTGTACCTCGCCCGTGGCGCAGTTCGCCCTTCGCCCTGAAGGGGCAACCGCAATGGTGATGGTGCCTGACGAAAGGGCGGCAAAGGGTACAAGGTACTAAGTACAAGCAATTCAGGGTAACCTCCATAGCCGCAATCGACCCAGGGTTTCTGCCTGTGCCAGCGAAGCTATCCATGCATTCTACCTATACAAACGGAACTGGGTACGTTACTGGGTACGTTACCTTTTTGTATAAAGCTATCTCCAGAAACACCGGGCACTGGGCGGGTAGTTGCATGCAGGAGATGCACCCGCTTTACGAGGCGGCGCTTCGGGGAATTCGATACGAGCTGCAGAACAAGCAACAGCACCCCGCAACCCCTTTGATTGGTCATTTCATCCTACGGTCCTCCATCCTCCATCTGAACGATGTACCGAGCAGGGTCAATATGGCAACAACTTCATTATGATAGACACGGCTGTACATACGCTGATAGTCTGATGTAGACTGCCATATCTCAGCTTGATACTATAGATGATGATTATTTCAGGCCAAAGGGTGCCAAGGACAGGCCATTAGTATAGATCTCCGAACTTCCCTGCCATGGTATTTCGTATTTCGTATTTCGACACCTTCCCAATCTATTGCCCTCGGAAAGCGGGCTTCCGCTTCTCTGCAAAAGCGCGCAGCGCCTCATACCGATCTTGTGTCTCAATAACCCCCTCATAGGCAGCATTCTCCGAAATCTCCCCCAAAGCAGCGCCTTGTACTGCAATCAGAGCATGTTTAATGGCAATAGGTCCTCCCTCACAGATATCCAGTGCCAGCTTGATACTCTCCCGGAGAACCTTCTCACGCGCCACGCCCTCTTGGGTCGCCTCCTCGGGGAGAACCTCCACCAGGCGATCGCAGAGTCCCATGAAATAGGCCTCGGGACCATACACCCGTCGGCCAGTCAAGATCATATCGCGAGCACGAGGAATGCCAATCAAACCGGGCAGTCTGTAAGTGCCACCTGCGCCGGGAATGATAGCCAGGCGAGTCTCGGGGAGACCGACGGTACTCGATGAACCGAAAACGCGGAGGTGGGTGCACAGGGCCAGCTCTAGGCCACCGCCCAGGGCCATAGAGGAGATGGAGGAGATGGTGGGAGTTTCGAGCTCGGCGAGGCTCTTGAAGGTGCTTCGGAGCTTGAGGAGGAAGTCTTCAACCCTATTTTTGATTGCGACGTGACCATCGGTTAGTAAGATGCCTTGAAGAATGGAAGAGAAGTACCACGTGGACAAGGGAGGTTCTCACTCAGCAGGTGACATTGTAGCGCGCTCCTTTAAATCTGCACCGGCGCAGAATGCTGCGTCGACATTGCTAGCAACGACCAGTGCCCGGGTTGGTCCATTACCCTTTTCCGCAGCGATGGAGTTCACCTGCGATGATAGGTTTTCGAGCAGCTCACGCGAGATCGCATTGCGGGCCTTGGGTCGGTTTAGTTGCAGAACGCGCACATGTCCGGATCCCGGGGCAGGGATTTGTTGGGTCAGAATGATGTCGTCGGCGCTGCTGGTGCTGTACCGCGAGACGAACAACCGGGTGAATGTCGCGGTTGGTCGTGAAAGGAGTGGGCTGGTGGTGAGACGGACGAGGCGCGGTGACAATGAGGTGGCCATCTTCAGAGTCAATGAGGATCGAATGTGACACAATCACAAGAGTAGGTAAAGGTAGTACAGAGTCAGACAGGTGAAGAAGTCTGAATCGAACTTGAACTCGAATTCGGGTGTGGGGAAGCTACACCGACGATGGCCGACGGTTGCCGGGCGGTCGGGCCGGCCCTTCGCGGCTACATTGGGAGAATGAGGCCGAGGCAGAGTATAGAGTACTAGTACTAACAGGATAAAAAAAGTCTATAATTAGATCGAAGATGTATATTATCTAGTTACGGGAAGAACTGGATGGAAAATAAGATGAACGATAGATATGGATGCATGTGGAGGGAAAAGCCCCAGAGCAATATCTAACGCTTAAGAAGCCGATTGCCAATATACTTGGTAATATATTTAGCCTTCGGGGATGTCTTCTACTACTCCATTACCCTTTGTCATATGGTACGCCAGATATTCTAATTCAAATATGAAAATTCTTTGTGAAAACAAAGTGCTGTTTCTTTTGTCCTTAGAGTACTCGAAACTTTCCCGGCTTTGATTCTTCGAGTTCTTTGACACTCGACGTTTCTTTGAAGGGACGCTAGGGTGTAGGGTTTTATAACAGCCTTGCTGGCAAATTGATTTTCTTTTCGTGGGAAGTACTTACTAGTATCATCCCTACTTTGACTTTTTATGTTTTTTTCTTATTTAACAGATTACTCATCATGGAAAATCAGGCTACCTTACCGGCCAATGTTTCTCTCGAAGGGCGCACGATACAATCGATGGAGGAAGCATTTCAGATTCTACACGAATGTTCACGAGATGAGGTTTATCCCATAGCAATGCAGATGCAATCTGAGCTTATGGAGTTTATCGAAACTGGCGAGGACTATCTGTATAAGCTCCATGAATTTGTTGATAGAGGAGAGTTCTGGCGCGGTCATGAGCTGGACGAGGACAGCTTCCGATATAATTGGCGGGCAGCCAGGGATGCTATCGCTAATAGGACAAAGAGGCTGGAATATATCGACAGTATTCGAGAAAAGGCTATCAAGACATGGGGAAGCGACCATGCTAAAGCCTTTTTCTTACGTGTGAAGACCCGCGCCATGGCAGAGAAAGTAAGCAGGCTATTGACAACCAACTTCGAATATACGGCCATACGCCTTATGATCAATAACGAGATTGTGAATCGTCTGTCCACAAAATCACGAGGTATCAAGAAGGATAGAGCTGTGATGCAGGGGGATATCGCTAAAGCTTTCTCTAACCGCTGTCAAAGGCCTCTTTCAGGAGAGAAACTTCAGGAGCTTGGTCTTGAGACTGATGATGATGGATACTGTTGTCGCGCTGGAAGTGGAAGGGCTTTTGTGAATGACTCCGAATTCGAAAGTGGCAATGATCTATCAAACGACTTTGTTCAAGCATCATACGCCGAACCTTCAGACGAATTCCAACGTGAAGAGTCTCAAGATTCCATATCTAGAGACAAATCAGAAATAGCAACTAGAAAGGGAAAGAAGCGAAAGAGAAAACATCCATCTCGGTGCGGCTGCCTGCTCTCTAATAGCACTCTTCGCCGTGTCTTTCAAAATTCGGAACCCGGAATGAAATGTCAGAAGGCCTTGCGCAAAGTTGGACGCAAAATATACAAAAACCACGACAAAATCGACACCAATACCATTTGCTCATGCCACAGTCAGCAGCTTTGTAACATGCTAGGAATGTCAGTCAATATTACACATAGAGAACGAGCGGATCGTCTCGATAAGCTGTATCATGGACTTGGTGCCTGGAAAGGCACTCGCGCTCGATATTCCGACTGGTTTCAACGAACCCAGCCGAGCGAAATTCCCGTCAATATGTTCCGTTTTAAGGAAAAGAACATCCGACCGATTGTCGAAAACTGGGATAGCCTCGAGTATCTCACATTTCAGAGTCTTTATCGACGATGTTTTGGGAAAAACCAGCTACCAGCTCTTAAGGAAACAGATAATTATATGAGAGCCAACGGAAGTGTAGTCATTCCAGGATTTTTCGGTTGGCTCAAGTATGATTTCGATGGAATGCATCCTGGTGGTATTCTTCGACTGGCTCTACAAGAATTCGCCATGTATGACTGGCATTTTCGCCCTCGCACAGATCATCCGCGACTTGGATGGGCAACAAACATGTGGTATAGTTTGATCCAACAATTAGTGCGGCAAGACATAGTCTACTGGATGTGGCATGTCTACTTCCGCCCTGATCATATGTGGCGTTTGATCTCTATACCTCATTGCCCCCAAAGCGCCTATCCTGGAGAAGGAACATGCTTCCAACAGCTCGATATAAATGTACGTGACTTTGTGAATACTGGTTACGGTAAGAGTTTTTTACAAGGGTCTGTGTCTTTCGACAACGAAGATGAGCAAAATTGCGACGAATTATTACTCGGTATGAACCGCCATCTGGAGCCTTGGTGGGACGATGTATCTTCTCGTGGTCTGGTAGGGGATGGTAATCTTCAACAAATAATCTCTGAAATGTGGACATCAGAAGATGTAGAGAAATACGGCATTGATTGGGTTAAGCAAGTTTGTCAAGCTACAGATGTACGTTTCAGCCTTCCAGGTCTTCCACATAAATCTATAGACCAGACAACAGCTCAACGACACACCATTTCAGCATGTTACGTCGGGATAAACGATGATCATTCTGGCCTAGATCTCACTGAATCAGGCACCTGGGAGGAATTATCCCGGAGTCATCGTGACTTTATACCAGTTGATAGAACATCAGAAGACTCGGATCAAGCAAACGATGGAAGTGATGAGAAGATGCAATATATCTTTCCAGGGATTTTCAGGTTGGGCGGTCTTGGTGCTATTTCAGATGCGCTTGTCGGGAGGGAAAGATGGAATAATACAGAAACTATTCAAATGGTGAACCTATTGTTTGGGTCAGATGAGAGTATGGCTTGGAAGTACATACAGGACTGGAGAGAAAATGCCTTTGCAAAATACGTAACGGCGTTTGATCGAATGGTCGAAGCTGAGAAGGTTATGTACGGAGAAAATTCGTATTTTAATCGTGTTGAAGCGGGATTAAGTACTCAACCAGCCTTTGTGCAAGACAGAGACTTTGATGATGAAATGGTACATCCGAGCATTGAGTGAACAAACTTAGGTAGAGCTAGATTACTTGTCTTTGGAGCGACGTTATTGAGTTTGTCGGTTTTTATCTATACTTTGAATCGGCATGCATACTACCATCATATTACAGTACTACGAATGACAAATAGAGCAAGAAATAAGTAGACCAAGAATGATCCAAAGACATGCTGAAATTCATGTGAAGCCCGACTGCGGAGGTAGCCAAATGAAATCTATGCGCTGGGTATTGAAGAAGTCCCATCCCGAATGTACTAAGAGAAACAAACCAGTGAGAATGGCAACTGTTATTGTTGCGGCATTTCGAGACCTTCCATACCACCTAGATCGTCCCAGAAGTCACTAAAGCTCACATTCTCCTGCTCAAACATCTGTTGGACCTGGACCATCGCAGATTGTTGCCTCTCGGGAGTGAAACCGCCAGGCTGGGAGCTTTCCCATTGAACCAACTCCACCCAGCGGTAGAAGAGATCCTCCTTGCCCAGAGCAGCGAGTTTCTCTTTGAAGGTAAGGACTTGATCTCGATGCGCATTGCGCTCACGACCAGCGGGGGTATTCTCATCCGCAACGCGCCAGACCAGCCAACCATCTGTGTCTGTGTAAACCAGCACAGCCGTGCGGAACTCGTCAAGCTGAACGCCATCGCCCTTGCGGGTCATGTCGACCAGCGAGTGGGCACAGATCATAGCTTCGTAATCCAGGACCCAGTCCTCGTCGATAAGCAGATAACCAGTCTTTCCAATGCGCTCCGGGGTAACGGCGGCGACAATCTTGTCACGCATGGCCTCATCATGGCGAATCCACTTGTTGCGCTCCAGCTTTTGGCTCCAGCTGCGGCTACTTCTGCGAACAATAATTTCGCGATCTCGGAACCCGACTGCACGGCGCCAGCGCACGGGGCCCATGACGAAGTCGTATGGCCAGGACAGGAACAGTGTCACGAGGAAGTAGTCGATCAAGATCGTGCCCGTCCGCCGGAGGATGGCCTGTGCAATCTCGAACCAAGAAGATGTAGAGGTGTCAAAGCTCAGGGAGCTCTCCAATCCGATGAATATAGCTATAAGAGCTGGGTAGGTACTAAAGCCCCAGTAAACTCGCAAGGCTATCACTGCAGCCACCACGGTGTTCACCACGGACGGTACCAGGAATGTTTGCCATTTCAAGTCCGTCGCAGTTGTATCGATATGTACCAGGTACACTTCGTCGGGAGAGAGCTTTTCAACAAAGGGTTTTAGGATCGTAGGGACTTTGGTGAATGGTGGGATAGGTCCGGATGTGGAGCTTGGAGTCGATGCGCCCGATGAGCCTGGCGACGAGGCGGGTGTCTTCCGACGCGAAGATTTCGCCATTCCGCGGGGTTTATAGGCTTGCTAGGTATAGTGTCGTGTGTCGAAACGAACGAAACGAAACGGTGGGGGGTTGTTGCACTGCCAGGGTTTCCTAGCACCTTTAGCCGATTATTTGTATTGAGGGCGCGTCGCGGAGGGTGGGAGATGATCAGAGCGAGTGAGCCGGTCACATGGGGGGTTTTTTGCGTCCAAGTCAGTGAACAACGGGAAGTGCTCGCATGATTCGAGAAAAATAGAGTGGGATGAGAGGCGTTGGTGCCCAGTGGAGCGTGTTGTGTGGCTGTGGCGAAGGAAGCATTCAACTGGCGAGGAGCGACTGGAGCAACTGGGATCTTCCCTTAACGTTAACCCCTTTGGGAATGCGGAGCGCGGAGCTCTATTTACTCTTAGTATCTTAGTATCTTAGTACTTCACTCTCACTCTCACTCTTACTTTGACTCTCGATATCCCACACCCCTCCCACCCGCGCAAGGGGTTTTGTCTTGTCGACGCGATGTCAACTCCTCGCAAGACTGACCGGGTCTCTCTCGCGCGTCATCATCATCCGCAATCACCTTTTGGTCGCGCCGACGATCCAAGCCACGAATTCGAATTCGAGACCAACCTCGCCCTTTCCCCCCCCACCAAACAAAATGGGACGCGTCCTCGACACAACTATCGCACTGGAACTCTAGCGGGGGCCTACCGAGCGATCTCACGAACAAGTATGTCGGAAGAAGGCGTTCATCTGGGTTCAACTCCCAGTCCGCGACAACCTTGGAATCGCATCGATAAGCTGTCGCCAACCTCTGATATTTCAAACCCACCCGAGGAACTCGTCGATGCCTATAAGAGAATTGAGGAAGATGGAACATTGGCCGATTATGTGCAGTGGGATGATCGGGAAGTTTCATCCAGAAAGAATTCCCCAGGCCGTCTCAGTCGCTCATCGTCCAACCAACGAGGACGAGAATACGATGGCGGATCCCGCGATGGGCGAGCTTTTTCCGAAGGAGGACTATTCGATGGAATTGGTCACAACTCACCTCGGCGTACAACAGATTACTCGCGAGATGAACAGCGCCTCAGACGAGTCACAGGCAAAGATTCTCCGGTTTTCAGCAAGGCCAAGACCACCAACCACTCGGCTTTGACAGCGGACAACCTACAGCGACGTGAGAAGGAAGAGCGACCTTGGGAACAAGACTATAATCGCTATCATCAAGAGCAGCAAACATCAGATTACGAAGGTGACCGTGGTCCATCACTCAACCTACCACGTACCTGGGGCAGCCGCGCCGCACGCCGGCAGGAATGGCTGCGTAATGTCAGTGGAAGCTCTGGCTCGGAACCGCCAGAGAATGGAAATCGTGACATTTCCAGCGAAGCCCCAGCGCCCAAGACGAACACGAATGAGAACCAAAGTTCCAGACCTATCCGTTCATCTTCTCACATAGACCGGGCTAGTGCTTCTAACCGGGGCGCCCTCGAAGAACGCGTCGCCAACCTTCGTACGCAAAATGTGCAGGAGACAAAAGATCAAGCGGGACTTGGATTGGATCAACATTCGCTTCAAACTGATGGTGCCGCTATTCCTAATACGCCGATCGTGGTCTACAAGAACTCGAACATGACTAGACCAAGCACAACAAAACGAGATTCGCAAGACCTTCTCCGAAAGCTCTCGAGGACTGAAAGCCCGAAGATGGACCAAATTCAGACCCCAGACCCGCCAAAGCTATTTGAAAGAAAAATTTACGACAAGACGCCCAGGGTAACCGGTGCATGGATCGATACACCCATGACTGAACGAGCTGTCGATATCCCGAGTCACTTGACTAAGGATATAGTGCCCCCTCCGGCACCCCCCAATGTGAACGAGGAATCCGCTTCAGTCCTGAAGCCAGCAGCAGATGTTAAACCTGCGGCCGAGCAGAAAGATTCTAAATTGACTGACGACAAAAAGGCTTCTTCCGAGCCAATCATTGCCAAGCAATCGAAGCCTAGGCCTCCTCTTGCTCGACCCAAGCTGCCAAAAAGTGCCCTTGAAACAGTCATTGAGGATGCCAGCTCTGGTAAAGAAGCTCTCAATATGGGTGACGATACCATCGAATCTCTCCAGGCCATTTTGGATGATCCGACTGATCTGAAGATCGAGGAAGACGAGGATGCCGCTTATAAACATGTGCTCGATCGACTCGGGCTATTGCGTCGAAACAGCGAAGGCCCTGATGATTACGACCGAATAGATACCAAGTTGCAATCGTTAGCACAACACATCACGGAAGTGAAGAAGGGTCTGGACCGCTTGCAGGGACATGTCGCCAACGGGTTTGAGGATTTGGATGCTAAGAATGGAACCACCAAGACACCGCCCCTTATTTCAACACCGACTTCAAGCGAGTCCTGCAAAACCTGCAGTACGCCTTCGGATACCCGTGTCTATGCTGCTATCCCTCTCCCTCGATTATGGGAACGAAACCTCACATCCCGACGTCTACAACTTACCAAGCTCGGCTGGACCACGCTTATCTTTACGATGTGGTATATCATCGAATGTACAATGACAGAGATGTACTCTCATCCCATCATCTCCGATACTTGCACGGGTTACTGCCTCCGTACTGACGCACCTGTCTTCCCCTTTGTGACCGTGACGATGTTGTGGCGCTGGTCTCACTTGTCGACTGTCTTAGCGCCAATTATTACTCTCGGCGTAGCTCTCTTCCGCCTTATGGCGCAATTGCTGGGACTGTGGGATGGTTATGTGGACGAGCCAGCCGGTTTAACAAATCTTGTCGGCGAGATTCGTATCAATGGAACTCCAGTCGCGTTCCCTTGGTTGACACCGCCGTCCAAGACGCAGGTATTCTCGCAATCCTCTGTTTTACCTCCTCCACCACCCCAACGACCCGAGTGGATTCCGCGTAACGACGCTCCGACCCAGGCGGGGGATGATCAGGCCTCTATGGATGATGATGAATATCTTTGACTTGGAGGAAAGGCAAAGCAAACCATTTCACGAAGGCGTTTGATGGATTCGTTTGGGTATTTCAAGGAAAGGCGCTGCTTGGGACAGAAAATTATGGGCGAGCTAGTTTTTAGGATACCCAAGGTTTCAACAATTTATTTCCCATTACTTGATCTAGTCTATTGTGTAGAATATCTGAAGTTATCAATGATCCATTGTATTGCGGCTGTGCCCCATTGTGGCTGAGCAAGTCATAGGCATGGACCCATAGACCCTTTGCCAAATTTGGACCCCACGACCTAACACTATTCATTACTAGTTATCTGTTCAACGCCCTGGGCTCGGTCCTCTCGCCAATTAAGTTGTGTTTGAGGCCGGAAGTGTCGTCATGGGAAAGTTTGACCCCATTGTAACCTTGGAAGATTATAACTACGGGTGCCCCCGAGTAGACCGTCAATACTACTCCTAGTCAATACTACTCCTAGTAGTACTAGTATCTGTCATTTACACCCAACTCAAAATGAATGCTAAGTCAATATATGCGGGGGACGCTAGCTCTATCTATGCGACCAATACTATGTTCCCAAAAGAAATCGCCCTCCAAGACGATCTAAAATTTGACCTTGCCGCGCCCGCAGGATGGGAATACGCGCCTGGCGACACTATAATAGGGCATTTGATGCGCAAGAGCCCACTCGTCACTCCTGAATGCACAGTGAGTGTCTGGCTCGCAGGTAGGAGGATTCGAGGAAGTCTGACGAATCTAACACAGTCTTATTCTGACCATAAGGATTAGGGCGTGTTAGAACGAAGATTTGGCGAGACAAAGAATACGATATGGCCCTGATGTTTACACTGATCATTGGAATCTATTCCATGGTGCGCAAGATGTTATTCACGATGGACCGCTGCACCACCCGGAGAATAGTGACGAGCCTCTGAGCTGGCCTATCGCGGTGCATATCCCCACCATGCCTTCACCGTCAGTAGGAAAAGGTCACACCGACGCAACGAGCTTCACACCCCTGGAGGAGCCTTCTCCATCCCTGCCTGGGACGTTCAGTACACATGGAAGTGACTTCCCCAATAGATCAGAGGGCGTGGTCGAATATGCGATCAACGCTCGTTTGAACTACATTCACCGTGGAGCCCGCAGAGTCTTCTATACAACCTTGTCAGTCACGCTTAGGCATCCTGTGGACTCGAGCGCTCGTCTGGGCGAGATCAAAAAATGCCACATTTATCATCCACTGAAGATCCAAAGCCAGCGCCTGCTACCAGGAATGGAAGATGTAGAGCTATCTCTTGGACAAAAGACTCGGAAGCTCTTTCATTCCTCCAAAGTACCTGAATTTTGGTATGAAATTGCCATGGAAATGCCAACGGCGATCCAACTCAACAGCTCTGAGCCTTTCCCTCTGGTTTTCAGTTTTCTTTCCCGTGATGATAAAACCAGTGGAAGCATCAAGAACCATCCACAGAAAATCCACATCAACTGGGTTAATCTGCGCCTCCACTGCACGACTGCTGTAATGGCAGCGAGTAATTTGCGAGAAAATTACGCACAGAAAGACCAGAAGATATATGAGGTGAATTTATATCTACAAAAGGTCTTTGACGAGCTCGAAACTTCGCTGGTGACATGCTCCACGGGAAAAGGAAACGAGCCTATTAATTTGGGCAACATGTTCCAGCTTAATCTAAGATCTGATGGGTTGTATACTGCAGACAAACGTCTGGTTCGTTGGCCCAGTATCAACAGTATCTACCCCGATTTCACAGCATATGGGATCAAACATACACATGCTCTGGAACCATCAGTCAATCTCTCGATCGCAGGTGAGGAAAAGACCGTCAAATTGAAGCCCCAGCAACTGCAGATTGTAGGGGCTGCCTAATTTGTTGCTTCATCTGTAAATGTGTTATGGGTAAATAGTAATCATAAATATCTCATTTCAAATAAGTAGTGGGTGGGTAACACTACAGATTTCTCCTGACAATTTCACGATCGAAGGCACGGTTGATTGAGTCCATCGAGAGGACCTTTCAATTATAGAAAAGATATAATTTTGAAACCCCGATCAAGTCCGTAAGGAAGATGGAAGGAGAAAGGAATGAGCGGTCAAACAAATAGTAGTAAGGGCTTCAGCTCTGAGATTGTCCTCATCTCATCCCGAAGAAAATCAATGGATTCAGAATATTGCAGGTGCAGTTAGGCATGAATCTACATGGAATAAACAATGTCTAGAAGATAGGTGTTTCAATAATGTACATAACTGATCACATTGAAGAATAGCCCGTCATGGAGAAGGGCCTCTCATAATTCCAATTCACGCCTGCAAGGAGTTTCGTGTCTGCAAGGGATGCGTATATGTGGGACGACCTGGGGTTTGCGCTATAAAAAGAGGGTCGAGCCGGCCCTGCGTTTAATGAAACCCTTTGCGACAGACCAAATCGATCACTCAATAAACACATTGCTTCACTGAAACCCGTCAAACCAAAAACCGGCAATCATGGGAGCGTACCAGCCACAACCACGCCAATACTGGCTTCTGACTTATCCACGTACGAGTTCAAATTTGTTAGTCAAAATTTTGGGTCTGGATGAGCAGCCAAGTATTATGCAAGGCCATCTGCAAGCCGGCTATTACTTCTTGCCGTTACTCAAATTGATAAATGGGTTGAATCTTCTTGGCCGAGGTGTGCAGGAATGGACCGAAAACGAAAGGAAACAAATGAAGGAATGTTATCAGTGCTGTTTCAATACATTAAATCAGCACCTCGAAGATGCTAAGAAGAAAAATCGCTCATTTTTCGTGAAGGAACATTGCAGTCTTATGGCCCACCCTGTCGCTATCACAAAAGAGCTTAGTGGCGTCACTGTGGACGAGGCGCCGTGGATGGTAGATTTTCCCAAGATATTTGGTCAGCTCCCAACACGCTCAACGACGAATGAAACAGTGCTCCCGGACGGGTTTCTTCGCCAATGGTCACCTACCTTCCTCATCCGGCACCCTGCATTGGCTTTCCCGTCTTGCTATCGCGCCACTTTGGATTTAAACAAAGAAGACGGAGACGCGATTGATGGCAACCGAGGCACGTTGGGCATGACTCTACGTTGGTCCCGACTTCTGTATGAATGGTACAGTGAAAACCTAACAGCCCAGGAGGCCTTCATTGACGGGGATGCTACTTGGCCACTCGTTCTGGATGGAGACGACGTGATGACCAACCGAGATATTGCCCTTCGATTCGGCGAAATACTTCAACTTGACATGAAAAAGATGCGTTTTTCATGGGAGCCCGTGCCGGAGAAAGAGCAGGCTGAAATGGATATGCGGCTGAAACGATTTTTATCGACACTGCTTGGTTCGGAGGGTATCGTTAAAGGCAAGACTGCAGAAAATCTGGATATAGAGATTGAGGCAAAAAAATGGCAGAAAGAATTTGGAGAGAAGGTGGCTATCCGGCTGGAGGAGTTGGTAAGAGCTGCCATGCCAGACTACGAGTTCCTGCATGCAAGGAAGCTCAAGGCAAAAAATAGTCCATTGGCTGTCTGATGGAAGAGTTGAAGTACGTGATAGTTACGTCCTATTATATAAGAAAGAGAGTCCACTGATCTCTGCTTCAGGTTCAAGTTGAATCTCAGAGTATTCTACCTGCAGGTAACCACCTGGGCACTACTGGTAGTATTGCATAGTAATATATTGTGGCCTCAGGCCTCAATATAATCTCACCCCGCCCCGCTTGACTCACGGCCGATCTTTTGCGAGGGGCAGAATTTCCCCGATTATCCCGTGCAGCAATCGCAAGACTCAACAGCAGAGTAGTATGAACTCCACGCCTTCTGGAAATCCAGTCCCGAGCTAACTTGTTTTACATAGTCTTGGATTATTTCCCACCATGGCGAACGAAGCAGGTCAACCCCCCGCGCTCGACAACCTCAGTCTCGCCGATAAGGCCCCCGCCTCAAAGGCCACCGCACAGGTCATCACTCCATTCGATGTCTCTGGCGGAGTTGATGAGACTGGGAAACTCCTCCCCGTCGATTATGAAAAACTTACTCGCGAATTCGGCGCTACTCCCATCACCCCCGATCTACTCGAGCGCTTTGAGAGGGTTACGGGACATCGCCCACACCGATTTATGCGCCGCGGAATTGTCTTCAGTCACCGTGACCTGACCAAGATCTTGGACCTTCATGAAAAGGGAAAGGAATTCTACCTCTACACGGGACGTGGACCCAGCAGTGACAGCATGCACGTTGGACATACTGTTCCGTTCGAGTTTACAAAGTAAGACCCGCGGTCTGTTTTTTGCAAAGGCTCTAGATGTGAATTGTTAACATATTTCTTCCAATACAGGTGGCTCCAGGATGTTTTCGATGTTCCCCTCGTCATCATGTTGACCGATGACGAGAAATATATGCACTCCCAGAAGATCAAGGATGTGGAAGACGCCAAGAACTTTGCTAAGTCGAACGTCAAGGATATCATTGCTGTCGGATTTGACATGAAGAAGACTTTCATCTTCAGTGACTTCGAGTTTGTTGGAGGCGCATTCTACGAGAACATTTGCCGAATGGCGAAGCGCATCACAATCAATCAAGTGCGGGGTACATTTGGATTCAACGACAGCAACAACATTGGTGAATTCCACTTCTGCGCGACCCAATCTGCCACTGCCTTTGCAACCAGTTTCCCTCATATCTTCGGCACCGACAAGAAGAAGGTCTCCTCCATTCCTTGTCTCATCCCATGCGCCATTGACCAAGACCCGTACTTCCGTCAATGTCGTGAGCACGCAGAGAAGATGAAGTACAAGAAGCCCTCGCTCATTCACTCTATCTTCCTGCCGGCCCTTCAGGGCCCTGGATCAAAAATGTCGGCTAGTGTTGACTCCTCTGCCATTTTCATGAGCGACACACCCAAGCAGATCAAGACCAAGATCAACAAGTTCGCCTTCTCGGGGGGCAAGGAAACCGCCGAAGAGCACCGCGAGTTGGGTGGCGATACCAAGGCCGATGTGCCTTTCCAGTACCTCACTTTCTTCCTCGAGGACGATGAGGAGCTTGAGCGTATTCGTGTCGCCTATGAGAAGGGCGAGATGCTCACCGGTGAGATGAAGCAGCGCTGCATTGCTGAACTGCAGGAGTACGTGAAGGGTTTCCAGGAGCGTCATGCCCAGGTCACCCCGGAGGTCGTGGCCAAGTTCATGAGCCAACGTCCTTTGGAGTGGAATGGTAACCCTAACCCAGTTGTGGCTGAGAAGAAATAGAGTTGTCAAGCTTATAGTTCTTTCTCGATATTGCCCCAAAAGTGTTACCTCCACCTCAAGCGCACATCATCTTGCTTGTATTTTTTTTTCGATGCTTCCCCAAATGTGTTACGTCTCCCTCGAGCGTACGCCATCTCACTTGCTTGTTCATAGCTTCTTCATAGCCTAGACGCATGGGAGTATTGCAAATACATAATACACATCTCTCCGACTACAGAATTTCATTCGTCTCATCTTTTCGCTCATGGTACAAAAGACTAGCTTTTGCACACCGCGGCTGTCATTGCGATGAGTACTATACCCAATTGATTCTCTCCTCTCTATTCGCCTTTCTTACTATTTGTTGTTTGCTCTCTTTGAAGCTACCGGTCATGCATTGGTTAGTCGTAGCTTTCAATTTTGCTCGCCAGGTTGACGACTCAGTACAACTACGCCGAGCATAAACCCGCGGACCCCATTACTCAACCAGCATTCTTCGCCATCCACAAGATCGGTTTGTGGAATGATTCCTTCCACACAGAACCTTTGGGATAGAGCGTATCTTCTGCTTGTCCCAGCATTGCCGCCACTGCTCAGAGGCGGCGTAATCCAGGCAGGCTCAATCGAGTCTTGACCCGATGGCCTGGAGATCGGCCCACGACGCCGGAAGTATGGGGTGGTTATGCTTCCTTCCATGATCTCACCTCTCGGATTAACCACGAGAACTTCCGCTGTATCTGCCGGTGAAGTGATACCCGCTCGTAATCGTGCAGCTGTATAGTCATCCCGAGCAGTGGTTTTGTGTGTGGTGAAGCCGGACGGCTGTATGGGCTGGCTATCGACGTAAACCCGCCATAAATTCGGTGGACGGCTGGCATGCAAGGACGGCGTTAACAGGTTTAATGGATCAAATACAGCAGTTGGGTTGACATCGACCGAGCCCTTGCCGTTGATATCCACCACAATCCTCAACCGCCATGGCTTGCTTCGGTCTAGTATTGACCCGTCCAGGAACCTTTCAAAACTTGTCAAGTCTTGCTGCAGCCATTCCAACGCGTGTTCCCATCCAAAATGGCGCGCCGCAGCTATTAATCGGTCACGATGGTACGCCAAGAGGTAGTAGGGCGAGTCTCGGGGATTGGGATAGCTATCGGCATTGCGGAGAGTGACTTGTGGTAGGGAAGGATCGTATCGAAGGGAAGAGAAAATCTCAAAGGTCTGCCCAGCATCTGCGGTTGAGATCGAGGCCATTGTCACGCGCGCTGGGTTTTCTGTAGGTGTGACGTCGCTGGTTGTCGAGGTGATTGTTAGTCGCGATGCGTCAACCCTCGGTCAACAAGACTACCTCGGTCGCTGAGCGCGATTCCTGCGCGATGGTATGAGAAGGCTTTGAGTAATCGAATCAGACAATTGTGCCTTTAATCCACACGTCTCATCCAGCGTCGTCAGTTCCCGGCATTGCTGGGGCAATTCGGGTTTTGGTAATGTGGAGAACTGGCGGAGCGTTACCGTCGTAGAGCGCGTGATTGGCCCGTGCCGGGGGATGATCGAACTTGAGACTTTTCCACCAGCTTCGTCCGTTCTCCCTATCTCACTCACACTTCCCGCCGTTGGCGACAAGGACTGGTTCGTTTCTCCTTGATTCATCGGCGCAATCTCATTTCCATCGCTGACCCATATACACCCTGACAGAATCAGGATTTTAATAGCATCGGTCGCCGTGTCCGGTCCATACACACATCATGTCGAGCCCATCGCCGCTACCTACGCCCGCCGCTCAGAACGTGGTGCTGGACACCTCAAGTCTTCCTGCTTCTACTTCCTCATCGGTCTGGGATCGCGTGTCCAAGTGGGTGTCCGAGAATAAGGCTTTGGTTTACACCATTGCCGGTGTTGCCGTCGTCGTCACCAGCGCTGGTGTCGTCTATTACCTCTCCGATTCCAGCAAGCCAGCCTCCTCTACTTCCTCCACCCCCAAGAAGAGCAAGACCGTGCGCCGGAAAGAGAAGAAGAAGGCTGAGGAGAAGGAAAAGGCCAAGTCCGCTTCAGTGCAGGATGGTTTGTCTCCTCCCTCCCATTGCATGGTACGATTGCTTGGATGAACGCGGCTAATGTCAATGGTAGAATCCACCGCGAAGAAAGCCGAGGAGCCTGCCGAGGAGCTGCCCGAGGTTGATGAGGCCACCGTTGCCCAGTTGTCCGAGGAGGTACGTGTTTGCCATCATTATACGAACCAATTCCATTCTCATACTAACAATCCCTGGAAGACCCGGAAGGAATATGCCGCGAAGCTGAAGGCCGCCGGAAACAAGGCCTACGGTGCCAAGGACTACCCCAAGGCCATTGATCTCTACGGTAGAGCCATCATCTGCAAGCCGGACCCCGTCTTCTACTCGAATCGTGCCGCTTGCTACAATGTGTTGTCCGACTGGGATAAGGTTGTGGAGGACACCAGCGCCGCTCTGGCCATGGACAGCGAATACGTCAAGGCTTTGAACCGACGTGCCATTGCCTACGAGCACCTCAGCAAGTACAGCGAGGCTCTCCTCGACTTCACTGCCAGCTGCATCATCGATGCTTTCTCCAACGATGTCAGCCGTAACTCCCTCGAGCGTCTGCTGAAGAAGGTCGCCGAGCAGAAGAGTAAGGCCATTCTGGATGCTCGCACCAAGAAGCTGCCCAGCGCCACCTTTGTTTCCAACTACCTGCAGAGCTTCCGTCCCCAGTCCCTTCCCGAGGGTCTGGAGGAGTCCGTTGAGCTTAGCGAGGATTCTGGAAAGGGTCTGCTGCGCAAGGGTATGGTTGCCATGGCCCAGAAGACTGGCGAGGGCTATGAGGGTGCTGCTGCCTCCTTCGAGAAGGCCATTCAGGCTGGTGATCTTGGTGACTTCGAGGCCCTTGCCCTCAACATGCGTGCTACTTTCACATACCTCGGCGGTAACGCGATCAATGCGCTGGAGGACTTGAACAAGAGTGTTGAGATCCAGCCATCCTTGGTTCAGAGCTACATCAAGCGTGCTAGCTTGCACCTGGAGCTCGGCAACAGGGATGCTGCTGCCGATGACTTTGAGCTCGCCATCAACCACAACAAGGATGACCCGGATATCTACTACCACCGTGCCCAGCTTCACTTCATCCTGGGCGAGTTCGCTGAGGCTGCTAAGGACTACCAGAAGTCCATCGACCTGGACCGTTCCTTCATTTTCTCGCACATCCAGCTCGGTGTGACACAGTATAAGATGGGCTCTGTTGCCTCTGCCATGGCCACCTTCCGTCGGTCCGTCAAGAACTTCGAGGAGGTTCCCGATGTGTATAACTACTATGGTGAGCTTCTGCTAGACCAGCAGAACTACGCCGAGGCCATCGAGAAGTTCGACAAGGCGGTTGAGATGGAGAAGCTGAGCAAGCCCATGGGCATCAACGTTTTGCCCTTGATCAACAAGGCTCTGGCTTTGTTCCAGTGGAAGCACGACTTCCAGGAGGCCGAAGGCCTGTGCCAGAAGGCGCTGATCAGTAAGTTTTGACCTTAAAGTTCGATCTTGACCACCGTGGAGCATTCATACTAACGTATCTTCAGTTGACCCTGAATGCGACATCGCTGTCGGCACCATGGCCCAACTGCTTCTGCAGCAGGGCAAGGTTTCGCAGGCTCTGAAGTACTTCGAGCGTGCGGCCGAGCTTGCTCGCACCGAGGCCGAGATTATCAACGCCATCTCATACGCCGAGGCCACCCGTACTCAACTGGAGGTCCAGGAGAAGTACCCCCAGCTCGCAGCGCGCCTGAACACCATGGGCGCGATGGGCGCTGGTGGACCACCTGGCATGTAAAAGTGACAGCCGCTTGATTTCCTTTTGTTTTTCGCCATCGCTATTTCTGCCATCTTGCCCTCTTTAATCACGTCTTTTATCGTCCTCCGGATGGGATGGGTCTATGTTTCATGATCCTTTTTTTCTTCTTCTTGTCTCCGGCTCGTGGTCCTCGGTCTTCTGTCTTTTTTCTCCCCTTGTATTTACTACACCTTGATCCCCTCTCAACAGATTCCCAAGTTTGTTTCTATTTATTTTGTTTTCCGCTACTCATTGTTTTTGCGATCTTTGGACTGCGGGCTGAGATATCCGAGAGATCCCATACGAGACGGGCGGGTTGGGAGAGGGCTGTCTCCGTTTCAAGCCCCGGGGACATTTTATCTGCATGAGGCTATGAAAGGGCGGAGAGTAATTTGTGTACCATAGAGGTGAATGTGTGAATGTGACTGTTTGAAGACTGCAATCTATAGGCCATAATACCGTAGGAGTAGTTCGAGGCAGCCCCCAGATGATCTCCACTGCCCCATCACGATAAGAGCGATGCCCCACCTTGGTAACAATTTAGTTACTAGTAAGTATACAACGGTTACGACATCATGTTTAGGCTCTATTGGGCCGTGGGAAATATACGGTGTGTTCCCGTCATGAGTCTTGTGATTTCCTGGCTCGAAGCCGAGAGTGTCCCTTAGATTCCAAGGTTAACACTGGAAAGTGCCAAATCCAACCTTAAGCCTTGACCAACTGATTCATCATCTACCCCTCCTCCTCACTTCTCCTCCCCTCCACCTCACTTACTCTCTTACCCTCTTACCCTCTTACTCTTCTACTCTCTCTGCTTCCTTGGCCCTTTACCTGCTCTGTCCGTGAAGCTACTTCTTTATCTTATTCACCTCCTCGGAACTTCAAGTTCTGGACCTGTTTCCCTCCCCCTCCACGACCTCATTTGCCCGGACAACCCCGGTACGGCAAGCTCCTGTCAGCCTCAGTTGCCTTATCGCCCTGCGACTGCAGCCTAAGCGTCACACGTCGATCAGGTCTGTCCTCATATGAATGAGAGATTTCCTCTTACCTCAAAGCCTGCATCAGTACTTCCATCACCTAACAGGCTTTGTGTACACACAGTCTCTCTCCTCGTTTCCCCTCGGATTTGTCCACTGCAGTACCCTGTGACTTCCCATTCTGAGGCTCGCGATCTGCAACCATGTCGGATACGCAGGGTAAGTTTCAACCCCCACATCCCCTCTATCTCCACTCCCTTCCCCCTCCGAACTCGGTTTCTGATATCACTATTTGTAGTTGCGATCACCTTGCTCCCTGTCGACAACCAGGAAGATCCGACCCCAGCTTCTCGATACCTTACTCTGTCGGAAGATAACCCGGTTATTCCCCTTGGTCGATCGTCAAAGCGCGAAGCCCGAAACCGTGAGCCTGCGAGTGATAATGGCTGGTATGAATCGCGAGTGATGTCGCGCGAGCATGCCGAACTAAGTCTTGAGAACGAGGCAAGTTCCTATTCCCTCACTAAACTGACTGACCAGAGGAACTCATACTAATCCTTCCTACAGCACGTCTACATCTATGACTCTGGCTCAACTCATGGCACCTGGCTCAACAACCTCAAACTGATCCAGGAACAGAAGACTCCCCTGCTGAATGGCGATATTCTACGATTCGGTGTCAACGTAGATCGCGGCCACGGTAAGCTTCGGAATTGCCGGATTTCCATTCCTGGTGACGATATTCTGACATTTCTGATAGAAGAGTTCCCTGCACTGAGTGTCCGCTGCGAGATTAAATGGTCCGAAAAGGAGTACGAATCAACACCCACTTTTCGATTCCACCTCGGAAAATGTTTCACTAACCCCTCTCAATCCAGCTCGGTCGAAGAAATCCCAAAGCTCAACATCCCAGAACCGAAATCGATAAGCGTGTTTAACCCGGAGGATGCTCCACGTCCAACGTCATCCAGCAACACGTTCTGTGTACCGGAGGATGACAGCGACATCGAGGAAGTCCCAGTCAAGAACGTGACTCTCACGGGATTTGATGGA
The DNA here is from genome assembly GCA_031761475.1 of Penicillium pancosmium. NCBI lineage: Eukaryota > Fungi > Ascomycota > Eurotiomycetes > Eurotiales > Aspergillaceae > Penicillium > Penicillium pancosmium. The sequence continues at coordinate 33,313 of JAVMSB010000113.1, read as the reverse complement.
GCGAGCGCTTCAAATATTCCCCCTTCTGTCCGAGCTGCCCCCAAGCTGCACGATCTTATCAACTTGGAAGATGACCAGGAGGCCCACCTGAAGCATGAGCATCAAGCCGATCCACCCAAGCAATTTTCTGTTTGGGACTCTGGGCCAGGGGATGCCTATGCAGAGCAGGAGTCGGACCACGAATATGTGCTTTCCGAATATTCCGATGAGGAATCGGACCTGGAGTCCTCCAAATCTACTTCATCCCATACAAGTGAGGGGGAGGTTGTCACAAAACAATTTAAATTCGTTGAACGATCTGAAAGCCCGGAAGACGCCATCTCAGACGACGATCCTGATCTTAGCGAGAATGATAAGGATGAATGCATTGATCCAAGGGTGCTGGCTCAAAAGAATAGCCTAGAGCCCCCTCTCTCCGACAAGTTCGAGAATGCATGGATGGCTCAAAAGGCGGCGCCGCCCATCAGTCCAATCAAGCCTTTCAACACTCGTCTCCCCCCACCCGCATATCCCTATGCCCCATATGGCAGGAACTACAGTCCTCCAGCTCCTACGGAAGCCGGAAACCTAGCTGGCACACATATCCCTGGCACACATGTCCCTATTCAGCTATCTTCATATTATGATCCGATCAACTCCCCGTATCCAGGGTACAGAGACGGTCCATTTTCGTGGGATTGCCAGTCTGTTCCTGTTCCACACTCTCCTACTCACTTCCCCTCTTCGTGGAGTCAGCTCTCGTCACTAAAGCACAGAATGCCTGATTCACGAGACAACTTCTCGGAGATACACAAGGACAAGATTGAGACAGCTCACGAGAATGAAACACTCCTAAAGCCAACTTCATCGGCCATGAAGCGCAAGGCTTCTGAGATGGAGTCCCAGGATAATCTGCAAGATGCCCAAAAGCCTGATCTGGTGTACCCGGCATCTCAGGAGCCCGAACTCGACGAAATTTCTCAATCCCAGGTAGTATCCGCTATTACCTCTGCACTTTCTGAGGCTGGCGAGAACTCTGAACTCGAGCCCCCCACAAAGAAACTCAAGCCCTCTCCTGCTCCTCCCAAGAACCTGACACGCTATACTGCCACTGCCGTTGTTAGTGCTCTACTCGGAGGGCTGGGGACCATTGCTTTACTGGCGGCTCTCCCAGCAGAATACTTCCAGTAGATGTGGGAATTAAGAGCGCGATGTTTCCGACCTCCATGTCTGCCAGTTTTCTCGAGGTCCTTTCACATGTTCATGAATGGGCCGTTCTTTCTTGATTTTCTACCAGTTGCTATGGCTTCAGGCTAATACATCACTGCCTAGCGATCTGGCGGTTTGGTGTTCCATGATATGGCGTTCAGACATACTGGCTCGGTGGCTTTTCTGATTTTCTACTCACCCTCTGTCGTTCTCTCCTATTTTTTCCCTTTTTATGACTCTAGGTTGCTCTTTCAGTTTAGCAATGCGCCATTTATCCTGGCTTCTGTGGTGCTTTTTGCGTGGGCCTTTTCCTTGGTGTTGCTTATCCGTCTTTTCTCGACCTGTGAACATGCTTAGCACGCAGACCATAATGGGTGGTAAGAATGAATACGAATTCCTTTACAAATGATCGCATTTCCACCTCTCCGTCGTAGTCGGGATCAGCCCCGCGAACTCCGATGGTTCATGTATGGTCCGTATACAATCCTTGGAGGCCGGCGCACTCAACTGCCAGGTACCGCCTCATACCGGCCTCGTTTGAAAGATCATGGGCTATGATGTCATACCAGTGGAATCTAGTATGTAATCCTATGCGCAGCTTGCATCTGTGGGAATGTTTGGTCCCCGGCATTGTCATCGCCGATAGTCGGAGGAGCTACTAGTAGCAGCTACAATGGCTTAGAATCAGCAGAATATGGTGCTCATCTGATAATCAGATACATTTGCCAAATTTTAAGTTTAGATGGGCCATGTATCTTGATAACCATGTTCAAGTCGTTCGTCATAGAATAGTTAACTATAGTAGTACTACTACTTCTACTAGTACTCCATGCATGTCAACCAATAATTCTGAGCCTCCACGAGCATCATCGCAGGAAGTGTACCTGTTCAGCACCCCTGTATCTACTAGTATCTTCTCCTGTCCTCGCCGATACATATTAGTATTACTAGGATATTTTGAGACACCGATCCTGGTGGCTTTCATCACACGTTATCCTCTGCTAGGTACTCTCTACGCCGAGGGGCCATTTTGTTGCAATATTGACCACGACCAAAATGCCAGGCCATTCCAGACGCTGGGGCCAAATAAGATTATTCCCCTTTTTTTGATTGAAAGATGACGCTGGCAAAAGTATCACGCCCACCTCATCAACCGAGCTGCAGTATATTCAAAGGCCTTGGTGTCAGCTGACTAGTGAGATATCCTTTGTCCCTGCAACCCCCCGGGTTGCCAGTCCATCTTTGCTCTCTCCTGTGAGGTTTGTGTCACCGCCTCCCGCCGAACAAATGGAATGAAAGACACGAACATCGAGTATCCCCGCCGGGGCCTTCTTTCCAACCCTGGAGTAGTCTCAGATGGCCGTTTTCTAGGATGGCTGCTCTGGGTGTCGAGAACGCCGCCGCTGCCAGTGTGAGGCCATTCCTTCGGTCCCAGTTCAAATCCCGGGACTAGCGCGTGATGGGGAATGGCTGGCTGCAGTTCATCTCGAGGTTCATCTCGAACGGGTCGAACAAGCCCGGTAAAGGTGCTTCTTGACCAAGGGACTCCACGAAAAACTGAATTAAAACGATAGCTTTTGCAGGTGCATTTAGTGCTGACGGGCTGCACGCAACATACCAGGAAGGTGATCCTTCTCTCATCCGTCAGTTGGACGTATCGTCTTCAGTTGGTGGGCCTTTCGGAGGAATCAGCTTCGATCTACAACGGTTGACAGGGATCCCCTTGCTTCCAGCTCCACAAGGATCTCCAATAAATCCCGAGCGACTGCAGAGATTCGTACGTTCCTCAAGGCCCTGTCCTAGCGTGGTAATGCCTTATCCTCAGACATGCAGTGCTAGACGGATACCTGCTTGGAGGGCGGCAGGGAAATCTGCCAAGTCTTATCATCACGGCGCTTCCATGAGACTGTTCTTTTCCCGCTGCGCATACGTTGTATGCACAGATCCTCACCTCGTGCGATTGGCCACGAGACCAATTATTTCGACGTGTTCTTAATTTCTCATTCGTGGATTAGGTGCCGTGATTTTATCTTATTTTATTTCTTTCACTCCAAGGCAGATCCATATCACAATTCGACTCAGGGAAATCTTCTTTTGGGGCCCTGGAACAAGCCTTACATGCATCTAAATATTCCACTATCACATTCATTTGCCCTACCTGGGGGGACTATCTATTAGTCTATTACAAAGGTGCCTGATCTTTTTGGATATCTCCATGTGGGAATTAAAGGGGATATGCATCAAGAGGGGTTCTTGCAATCCCATCGAAGGCTGCCGGATCCTTCAACCATAGGCAATCAGTTTCACTGGCTCCCCATTACATCCGAGTCGCCTATTGAACCACTAGTATGATTGTTGTCTGCTCGATATAGTCTTTGTTGGAGATGCAGATGGCCATATGACCCCAAATATGAGTGAAATCTGTCCATCCTTCATGCAATTCAATTTACCTTGTTCTGTTGGAATGTAGAGCATACGTAGCCTTCCCTAGATTAGAGGAGTAAGCATATGAACCTCTTCGATGCAGCTTTATAAGCTGACAAATGCTACGTACTTCGAGATGTGCACCTAGACTCGTTCTCGGTATAAGTCGTATATCTCGGGAGTGAGATCACTCTCACATGGTTGGAAGCATCTATCCGTGGATGGAATTCTCTATTCAGCTTCGCCTTGCTATAGCATATGGGGCCAGCCTTCGTTATACGCCCAGAAATACCGCCCCATTGATAGTATCCAACACCATCCACAGCTACTGACCCTGGCCATGTCGCGTAACACAAGGCTGTGGTGGCTGCCATGCGGCTGGGAGTTATTTTCCGTGTACGCAGCATCGGTTCAAACCTGCCCAACGCTGGGCCTGCATCTGATTTGTGGTCGATAGATCCTCGTTCGCTGATCCATGTATTTTCCTCTCGTTACCTTGCCGGGAGAGCTGCTCTTCGTGTTGAGTTCACCGCAGAGCCCAGGGCTTCGTTGCAGCACAGTGTTGGAAATCATCACTTGCCAAATTTTGGCTCCGCTGTAATCCAGTACATCGGGCCTCTCAGTAGGTAAACTTCAATGGAGATTCTGCCCCTCTCGATGCATGTACATTTCCCCACCAGGTTGGTTGGTTTCAGCAACCCTGAACATGCGTCGCCGAGATGACTTCGCCCAGCAATTAGACGATCGTCTCGGTGCTCCCTTCAATGCACTCCTCCGGGGGTTTACGCATAAGCTAAACTCAAGACGGTGTATACGCCGTTCTCCCCTTATGCTAGATCTATATTTGCAATTTTATTGGATGTTGCTTTATGGGAAGGCGTCGCTGTGCTGGGGTGACCGGACCCACGGTATTCCAACAATGCATACTACATACATACCTGAGCCAACAATAAGCCCCTTTCCCACGGTTGTAACGTCCTGCTGATCACTCAGTGGAGCAGCTTTGCTAGTCCCCCTTCCCTTTCGTATTATACAGCGTCGTCGATTTCTTTGTCTCTTTTTTTGCTTTTTTGTCTCCATTATTCGGCGAATGTAACATTCGACTCACGATGTCGTGTGCCACCAGGTCTCTACCGTATAAGAGTCGATCTTCCTGGTCTACCATTTTCAGGCTCATTATACTTTGGCCTGGGCAGGATTTTACCCTTGCCTGATCTCTGAATACACTTTCCCTAGCCTTCCTTCTTATTCCGACGTTGGTATCTAGTAGGAGGCAGGCTGATAAAGCGCTGCCCTCATCCTCGTTTCCCTTCGATTAACTCTTCAACACCTACGACCAATACATCGGAGAACATAAGCGACTAATTATATACCCCGAGCTCTCCACTTTGCGAGTGTTTGATATCTTATCCAGCCCATCATCCTTGCAGCATCACCTATTCGAGATCAGTGCATATTACTACCGCATTGCCCCACCATCCTTCTATCTCACAAAGCCGCAATGGCTACCTCAAACTTTTCGCCCTTCCATCTGGATCCAGATCACATATCTTGTATTGGTGGCCGAACAGTCCAGACCTGTCGCGGCTGCGCCGGGAACGCTCCAAGGTATGCTGTAATTCCTAGGGAAATGGTCACAATATTTAGTCAGTCACGTATACTTATTATGTATACAGAGGAGCAGTCTGCACAAGCTGCGAGGGCCGTGGCTTCAACATTTCCATCTGCGCACATTGCAATCCGGCCGCTGCAGCTACAGCCGTTCGATCTAGCAATACTATCGCCTCGGCCACGGCAAACACCACACCAGGGTCATCGGCCCCTTCCTCCCCCGGCTCTTTGAGTCGCAGCCCATCCACATCATATCCATCACAGCCCGATCCAAGAACAAGCAAGGCTTGGACAAGGTATGGGGATGGAAGAGACAGTACGAATTGTGGACGAGTGGAGACCAATACGCCACGAAATCTATAAATATGGGATCTGCTGCCCAGTTGGTATCTACCCATAAGCTGGTCATTGAACTTCAATCTCAGGCATAGACAAAGGCCATATTGGTTGTTTTGACTTTTTATTTCTTTTTCTACTTCCGTTGCCATCATTGCACTAGATGCCATTTCAATTTGTATTTTTTTTCTCTATTGCGTGCTTCGATCGGGGCTGGGGAATAAGACTCGGAGGTTCAAGGCAATTGGTTTGTTTGAACTCTTTTTCATAAGTTTATTCGTCGGGCTTTGGGTAATCCATCTATAGGGTCAGATCAGTGTGGCTATGGCAATGCCTGGAAGATAGCGAGGCACATAAATGAATTCTCTCAAGAAAACCTCCATTCTTCGTAGCTCAGATGTAGCTAATAGCTTCCGGCATTTTCCAGATTTTTTTGACATGCAATAATATTATTAATACTCAATCGAAATATTATTTACCGGCTCGTGAGAATTCAAAATTGTAGCCACACTGAACAACTCATCGTCCGTAACTTGTATCACTTCACTGTTTGCAAGAGTATACGAGTACGTTCATATAGAGGACTAATTCTTAAAAATACTTCTGTGTCCGTGTGCGAAGCCAAGGACCGAAAATATAGAGTGGCAATCCCAAAAACAGAACAGCCCACTGAATGCCCGCAAACTCGTAGAACATCTTGTCTACCCCATCCTTCGCCATCCAAGAGTAACAACCCTTGGCCAAACCGAACGCGACCACATTCTTGGAAGCATTGACGAGCACAAGTGCTTCGCCGCTGGTCTTAGGGTAGGCATCTACCACGTAAGAGAGCATAACCGAGGGGACCAGTGTTAGTCCCGAAGACGCGATAGCTGCACCAACGGCAGGTCGGACGTAGTGTTGAAGCTGTGAGACAGTGTATCCGAAGACAATGAGACCGATTGGGTTGATCAGGAAAGGCAATATTAGCGCTGGTAGACGATGTTCTGGTTTGTGAATATTGTTGTTGCGCTTGCGTAGCCAGCGAGAAAGCAGATCGGTCAAGGGACCTGCGATTGGCCAAGCGACTACGATACCAATGAAGCTGCTCAGGGTGAAAAGACCCAAATCAGCGGAGGTAAATAGGTAAGGCGGTGGTGAGAAGAGACTCGGTGCGATGGTTGAAATGACAACAACCCTAGTCAACGTCAGCATCACGGTCCAAACAAGGTGCAATTCGAGATATTTTCACTCACCCGCCGAGGACAACTCCATACATGAGAGATGCAATCAATATGCCAGGTACCAGCAACAAAGGGAATGGGAGCACGAATAAGTAGGCAAAATGCTTTAAGATCCCATTCTCTTTGGCTCCTTTCGTGACATTGAAGGAAAAGAGTCCCTTCATATAGTCATTATAGTTCATACTAACCCGGTCGGCACTGTGCGAGGTGGTGCGGACAGCCTCAATATGGCCGGTCAGATCCTTCTCATTATCCTCGGTCATCTCCGGCTCCTCATCTGGCTCATAGATGGTCTCCGGAAGAAAGAAAATTGTGGTAACGAAGTTGACAGCGGCGATGATGGCACACAGGATGAAGAACCATCGCCACCCACGGGCTTGGATGAGATAACCTGCAATGACTGGTCCAATTTGAGAGCCACCAGACAGGAATCCAGCATAAACAGCCATCGCACTTGAGTAATTTCGCTCGTAGAAAAGATCTGGTCAAATTAGATGGGTTGTCGAAGGCCAAAAAAGAAGATCTCACCTGCGAGAATGCTGGGACCGAGCGATTCGCTAGCACCATATCCTTTGAGACAAGTTAGAGAATACTATAGGAGGTCAATAGATGAAACTTACCAAAACTGGCAAATACTCGCGAGGCAAGCAAGCTGTTGTAGTCCTTGGCAACCGCACTCCAGATGATCCCACCCAAGAACATTGCCATAGAAATAAGAGTCACTGGGCGCTTTCCAAAGCACAGTGCAAGCGGCATCCAAAATAGATTGGCAAGGCCCATTGCGAGAACTGAATATGTGACCAGGGCCGATAATTTTGCGTTGTCGGCATGGAGATCTATCGCTAGCGACTCAAAACCAGTCGCTATGCCGGACTAAGATCGCCCATAAATGTTAAAACAAAAAAATGGTCTTCGTAAATTGTTTGTTAGTCTTACCGAGTACATATTTCCCATAAAAACGTATACATTCACTGTAAGGAGGGCAGCATAGCGTACCCGACGAGGGAACAGCTAGTAAGATTAGCCATGGCCAGCAACAGCGTCATGTAAGCGCCATATCAGGGTATGTATCATACCCTAGGGTCAACGACCGTCATTTTGGGCAAGTCTGAATTCTTCTCTCGGCAGTAAATCTGGGGCAATCAAGTCGTATGATTGTGGCACCACGAAGGAGGGATGGGAGGTACATATAGGGAGAACACTCTCGGCATCCAGAGTCGGGAAAGCAGCAAGCCACACGGAAAGTCCCAATAAAACTAGTTCAAAAACCCCCGCAGCTAACACGTTTGCTCGAATGAAGGCCTGTGCTGGATGCAAAGGGTCTTTCGGCCTTGTGAGGCTTCGGATGCGGTTCGGGACCACATCCCTCATAAGCCTCTTAAGCGAGGCAGTCACAGGTAACCATGGGTTTGAGCAAATTAGTTTTCAAATAATAAATTCCATCAAGATAATAGGTGTCTGGAGATATTTCTGATGGCTTCTAACATCTTTGTGCGCATCAACGACTGTTCGGCCGTTCTACATGGCTTCTTCTCCACACGCTAAAACTGCTATCAGTGGCGTAAGGCAATTCCGAGAGCCAGCCAAGCTACCAAAAAGCACCCAATATCTGGAGTATCCATGGAAAAATTGCCGCTAGCGCTACTGACTTGGAGAGTGCGGTGCCGTATTATTTGGGCCGTCGGCTCTTGGTACCCCAGATTGATCAATCGGCAGATCCATCTTCCCCCGCGATGATATGTACCCCAGAATTGATACTGTGGACCATGAAAAAGAATAAATTGTATCCACAGCTCATAAAAGCAGGTCACAAGATACTGATGATTCATAACGCCCCAGTGCCACGCTCCATCACCTGGGAAATCCGAGTGTCGGCATATCCGAATACTGGGGGGCGGAGATTGTGGGTTCTCGGGCCTTCCGGACCAAATGGCCACGCGTGGAGCTGGTGATCGAAGCTCAGGACTGGAAACTCTTTTATTTGGCCGCTTTTCTCCATATGCTATTGGAGCTTTTACATTGACCTCAGCATCTGAAACTAATTCGAGCCAAATAAATCTTGCAAGATGGTGAGTCCCAAGCAAACTGCCCATGTGCTTGCAGCCGCTCATCATTGTGATCCAGGTTCCTGAAGAGGCTCGTCTCCGCGTGATCATAGTCGGAGCTGGTCTCAGTGGCATTGCTACTGCGATTTCATCTGCGCTATCCGGCCACGCAGTCGAGGTCATCGAGCAAGCGAGAGAGCTGGCTGAGGTTGGAGCCGGTCTTCAAATCACCCCAAATGCATCCCGGCTGCTTCAGTACTGGAAGCTCCCTTCTTCTCTGTGGGAGGCAGCTGCCGAGCCTACCAAAGTCACCGTGCACAGGTATTCTGGCTCTGTTCTAGCACATGAAAGCTCGTTTGACAAGGATATCCGGGCCAAGTATAATGCGCCCTTTGTGGACTTGCACCGTGTCGATCTCCAGCAGTCCTTGTTTACGCGAGCAAAGGACTTGGGTGTGACTTTCCATCTGGGCGAACGAATTGAAAGGATTGATTTTGATCAAACGACCGTGCATTCTGTGGCTGGGAAGCAGTTTAGTGGAGATCTGATCATCGCCGCAGATGGTCTCTGGTCTCAGTGCCGCGAGGCCTACGTTGGAAAGAAAGACGAGCCACTTCCAACTGGGGATCTTGCATACCGTATTGTCCTAACGGCCGATCAAATATCCAACCCCGAGTTAAAGGCATGGGTTCAAAACCCCGAAGTGCACTTTTGGGTTGGGCCTGGAGCCCATGCGGTGGGCTATTCTCTTCGCGGGGGCCAAATGTACAACATCGTCTTGCTAGTACCTGACAATCTACCGCCGGGTGTCTCGAAACAGTCTGGCTCTGTGGAGGAGATGAAGGAGCTTTTTGTAGGCTGGGATCCAATGTGAGAGGCCTTGATCCTTACTGCTGGGAATTTACTAACAGGCCCAGCCTCAACCAATTCCTCGACTATGTGACTACCGTCGACAAATGGAAGCTGATGCACCGTACGTATTCACTATCAGTGACATTTTATAGAAACTAACAATTTCCCTACTAAAGATGGCGAGATGGAAAACTGGGTCAATGAGAAATCAAATCTTGTTTTCATGTTGGTATTTCACTTCGGCACTGATCGGGAATGTGAACTGACATATTCTGAAACAGCGGAGATTCATGTCACCCAATGCTTCCTTATCTTGCGCAGGGCGCCAACTCGTCGCTAGAGGATGGTGCAGTTTTGGGTCTTTTGCTAGGACACATGACCAATAAAGCACAACTACCACGCATTCTGCGCCTCTATGAAAGCCTACGGAAGTCACGAGGTGAGGCTATTGTGAGGGAAACATTCAAACAGGTACGCGGGTCGATCATATATATTAGTATCAGAATCTGCTTTTCGGGGAAATGATTTAACACGATACAGAGACATGACTTCCACTTGCAAGATGGTGAAGAACAACAGAAACGAGATGAGATTTTTACCTCACAGCTTGGAAAGAAGATTCAAGGCACATTTCCTAGTCGCTGGTGAGTTGATTCCTTTCGAACATTCGGTATAGCATCTAACGAGTTTGAACAGGACATGTCCAGAGGTACAACCATGGTTGTATGGCTACGATGCCATCAAGGAGGTCGAGAAGGCAGTGGCTCAGAATCCAGATCTATTCACACAGCCCACGTCTAGCAAGTCTTTCTGCTCGATTTTGTAAACACTGTTTAATACCGAATAGAATGTTGAGTATATGATAAATTGGAGAATCACAGCTATTTACTTATTTTTATATGGTGAGAGGCGAGTGTCTTGTATATACATCGTACCCGTCCGTCTCCCTTAAATCCGACTCTTCATGAAGTCAAAAGCTTCGGCCTTTGCGTCTAACAAAGGCGTAAAGTCATCTCCCTCGCATATCTTGATGGCCTTCTGATAAGCCGGGCGCTCTGCAACACGCTTGAGATAGGCAAGGATATTCTTATGCTTCTCCGTGTCGTATTCCACAGGACAAAATCCACGCATAGTCGTCAATGTAAAGAAGGACATGATATCCGCGGCCGTCAAGTCTTTTCCGGCAAGGTAGGCGCCAGTCTCGGCAAGTCGAGAATCGATGCGCGCGAGTAGAAGGTCCCATTTCTTAAGCGTGATGGCCACCACTGGAGAGTTGGGATCGGCTGTCGGGCCACGGGTCATCAGCACGCGAAATAGAGTGGGTTGAAGACTGCCATTGGATAAGTGGAACCACTCCAGGTAATGAGGGTAGTCTGCACCATCCTTGGGCGTAAGGGCTAAACGTCCGTTGCCATAAACAGCGATAATGTAGTCCACAATGGCGCCCGACTCGGCTAAAACTACCCGCGAGTTGGTTGCGGATGAGGGGTCATCTTCCATGACTGGGGCGGTGCCGGCAGGATGTAAATCTTTCAGAGACTGCGGGGCAAAGACAGGATCGCGCTTATGGAAAACATAATTGTAGTCGAGGCCGAGTTCTTCGGCCAGCCAGATTATGCGCTCGGATTGAGAACGTCCCAGATGGTGTAAGGTGAGAGGCATTGCGGCGGTAGGGCAGGAAATCTTCTATGGTGTTGGTGAGCGAGAGATGAGAATTCAGAATTTAAAGATTCCTCTGGGGGATGCTCCACTTTAAGAACTACAGATTAGGTAGAAGACGCGACGGAGGATCGCAAGTACTACTGTAATAGTATCGTATGACATCAGCTTCCACCGAAGCCCTGGAGGATGCGAAGGATGCGAACGCGTCCGCAGTCCGGATACCTCCGTGAGCGATCCACTTTTCACACATTAATGCGTGAATGCTTATTCGAAACTGCATAAAAGAAAATGGAGATAACGAGAGCGAGAGCGAGAACTTGGCAAGGCTGGCCGCGAACCGGATTTAACTCTCTTCTAGCTCCGCTGTCTCCAGAGCTCACTCGCATCAACGATCGGCACTGGCATTGCTAAATCGGAAAAATTATCCTTTGAATCGCATCTTTTGGCGACTATGTACAGGAGAGACTTCTTTATATACAACAACTTGAAGTAGACACTCAAAACCAATTACCCATCCAACATCGGTAGGCCTCCAATATCATCGAACAGCCTCGCAATCCCATCAAACGAATAATCTGGGAACCCGAAGCCGTAGGCCCACTCGGGGATTTCAAATCCAGGTGGTCCAGCCCCTACTTCGGAAGCAGCTAGATCATCTCCTCCTTCGACGCCAGTGGCTGACTGTTGTGCTTCAGATGCCCTGAAGTCTCTCAGGTATTGCCGAACGATTTCCACGGACTTCCGGGCAACAACGGACTCGTCCATAGCTTCGAGTATCTCGACCCCCATTTCCACAGAGCGTAGGAGGGGCATGGTCTCGGCGCACATTCCGAGTTTCGACATCGGGAGCAACAGAGTTGAAGTAGCAAACATTACGTATGTCGTGTTATACCACCTAGATAAATCAGTATGTGGAGCGATATTGACTTCCAAGGTTGTTGTGATGAAACGTACCAGCATCGGAAGAACGTATGCACTCGATAAATATCGTGAATGACCTCGATGGTCTTCATAGCAGCTTCGAGACATTTGTTGATCGTTTCCTCCAACTCGGTCGGGGTGTGTCGTAATTTTCTCGTAAAGTGGCTCAAAAAGGGCCGAAATAGAAGCATCTTGACATTGTAGTAGCCTTGAAGTAAGTTGAAAATCAGCAATGAGTTTTCATTTCAGGGCGAATACTAGACTCACGTATTCCTAGGACGAGGCGTTGCCTTCTGGCCCATTTGGGATCCCGCAAAGCACTGCGAGATTGCCTATAGGCTCCAATATCCGGTTTTATTTTCTCCGGGAGTCTGGCAAGCCATCGATCTATCTCCATTTCAATCTGAAGGGCCAATTGTAGCTTTTCCTGTAATGTTATGCGAGAGTGGTAAATTTGGACAGATACCCGTCGGATAATCTGGGCAAAGTCGATCATCCAAGGGATGATGGCATACTCCGAGTCGTCTCGATCCGGAATGGCTCTATTATGATATTCGTCCATCCCGAGGGTATCAGGTCGTCCAGTTGAAAAACTCATTTCTCTAGATAGAGGGTTAGTCGTCGCGAGCGGGCCGTTGACTGTTTGAGGAGGGGAGCTTACATTTCCAGCGAAAATATACCCCTAGAAGAAGGTCTGTTAGTCAAGTGATGAGACAATCAAAGGAAGATTCACGTACCACCAAGTCTTCGAGATCCAGCTCGAGCGTTGATCCTTTGGAGATGGGACCTCTCTATTAAACCCAGCAGAAAGACAAGTGCGAACTGCGAGTCCGAGATACATATACGCCACTAAAACAATCAGTACTTATTTAGTTCATGGTTACGGAAACGTCAGTCAATACTCACAGTTTGGGTTCAGTTCATTCTGACAGATTTTTGCCTGGGGTACTTGAGCAAAGTATCTAGATGACGGGCCTTGGGTTTACACATACCATGAAGTAGAGGCATTGGACTGTCTCTAGGTCATTCGAGAACCGCAGATAGTTCAAGTACGCCTGTGCTTCACTGAATAGCTTTCGGCTCCATTCAAAACGGCCCATCCCAGCAATCTTATCCTCGTCCCATACGCGTACTAATGACCCGAATGAAAGGACACTCAGATATAGAGCAACGAAGCTGGGATCGGGCGAGTGCGCCCGATTGAACCAAAGATTATGGGCGCGGAGTAAGAATTCATCTTTGTCGATGAATGGGTGAATGAAATGAATGTTCTCGAAATATCCATTCATGAACACATGAGCCTGTTCGAAATAATAATTCTGGCTCTCGACCGATGTTGGCTGTCCAGTTGTGGAAGGCGAAAAGCTGGGGTTATGCAACGTTGAAATCAACGAGAAATCTGCAGCAGGCGGGTACCTTTCCTGGGGAGGCTTAGGATCGCGTGTCTTCGATAGATGACCAATGATTGCTGCTGATGATGTGCTTCCGTGGAACTCAATTCCATTCGTATGATGATTGAATTCATTGATCTCGTCGTCGGCACTCTCGGACTCCTCATGCGCGTCGCTCGGTAACTTGGCCTGATCCTGCGGTGTCGAGCCTGGCCGTGGCAAAGAACACGGAGTGGTTTCGATGGCACCTTGGGCTATCGGTTGAACTATCGACTTTGAGGGCTGTGGGGATCTTCCGAGCTGCGCTTCGGCTATGCGCAGCTTGGAGGCCAACTCCTCCACTTTCTTCTCAAGGTCAACGACATAGCTGAAGTTGGCGTTAGTCGGGTTTCGATTTACAATCCTGAGGAGATTGAATTCTTCAAATTATGAAGCAGTGACAATCGAACATACGTTGCAGACCGGCTGCTCTCACGCTCTCGGTAAGTCCCCTGATACACACACTCCAGTTGACTCTCTAGAAGAGGGGTTAGTCTATCCCGGCAGGAACTTTCCGAGAGCTTTATAACCCACTTTTACAATGTAGACACGGGTATTGCTCGTCGCACTTATACTTCTTCGTCCTGCAACGGTCGCAAGCCTGGGCTGCGCGTGGCCGTTTAGCCCGCTTGGGAGTCGGCTCATCCGCCATTGATGCGAGCGGACTCTTAATTGTTTGCATTATCCAGACATGATCTGCTTGGGAGGGGAATCTGAGATCTGGAGTCTGGGGTCTGGGGTATACTGGCGCTAGAAGATGCAGATGGTAACGAACGCTGCTCGTCCGGAATTTCCGGATTTTTGGCCCTTCCCAAGACCGCCACGTGATGCCGCACGGTGGCGTTATTTCCGGGGACCAATCACGGATGTTGACAGCACAAACTTAATATTTCTAAGGTTTCTCATCAATTGTTGTTATAAAACGATATTCTAAGTGTCTGGCAAATCGCTCGGCAGATCTGCAAAGCGGAGTTCACCGTTAGGCGGGTTCCTGGGATACTGCAATTGGCTTATTTGCGTCAATTCGTGATATGTATAGCTATGATCAGAAACTAGTACATGTACCATCTACATCGAAAGAAACTCCTCCAATTTGCCCATCATGAGAGGGTAATATTGAGGTTCTCAGCTGCAGTGGCTAACTGGGATGCATCCCACTCGGCAGCTTGTTCTGGTAGAACAAACTGTTCAATCGACTTGCCGAGCTGGTGGATCAAGGATTCGATTCCATCGCCATCAGAGAACGAGTGGACCTTCACGTACTTGCTCTCGAACCCGAGGGAAAAGGCCTGGCCAGCAGGAATAACAACCGTCTCGCCTTCTCTGAAGAGAGTCTCGCCCGAACCTTCTAGGCTGACTTTCAGAGTTCCCTCCATGACACACAGACAATGGTCCACGGACTTGAATGTCATGTACTTGGAGAAGACTGTCTCGCCGTATTCCTTGGATGACTCAATGCTTGAGATGGCACACACACCGTCGCTCTGTTTGGTGGTAACGAATGGCCGAGACATCACTCCACCTAGCATCCATCGAGGACCTGTGTTGGCGCGCAGGAAATACCCCTCGTTGCCCTGTGGCAGCTTCTCGTCCTCCTTTGTCCAGTCACTGACCTCTGGAGGGACATAGTTGGGTTGGAAGACTACATCGAACTTCCCCTTCGCGGCCATAACTTTAGGGATCAAAATGGACTTGAGATCACGGTTGTCCGTCTCGGGTACCAGGATTCCCTCGTAGGGCTCCGACACATAGCGGAAGAAGTCCACCCAGTCTCCGGGGGTAATCAAGCCTTGGATCTCCGTGTGGGGGCCAATCATCTCGGGATTGTGAACAACGGTCTATGAAGGCTATCATGAGCTAAGATTCAATAGGTTCTGGGAGGTCAATTCATACCGGAGGAACATAGGCAAAGTCACCAGGAGCCATGATACGGCACTGGTCTCCGTTCCAAAGCTTCAGATATCCTTTCGTGACCAAGAAGACATCATGAGCCTTATTATGATAGTGAAAGCCCGGGGCATCCGAGATAGTAGCACCACTCTGGAAGACGGCCATCAGGCCCCCGGTCTGCTTGGAAGAAGTCAAAATGCGGAAGACGCCTTTGCTGCCAGGGATAGTAATGCGCTCACCCTCCAGCTGAGGGATGGCGTAAGGAACCCGCGATTCCGGGGGCTGGTTGGAGAAAGGAAGCGACATTGTGTAGGTGTTTTGTTGGGGTATGCGAATGGAAATCTGGGGGAGAACCTTGAAGTTTTAAACTCGCATTGGGAGCTGTTCGGCATGCGGGGGACTGGAAGCCGAGGGCGGAGAAGCCGTAGCAGTCGGAAGATCCGAGTAGACCAGCACATTTGCTGCGGGCCTATCTTTCATGATGATCAATTGTGATTCGCTGTGATTCCTTTTTCACCCCTTGTTGACCCCGCGGGGCTGTGTGTTTATGAAGTAGACACGCGTGTCTTTGTCAAGCTTGAGGAGGGGCTTGTCTCTCTACACGGCCATGGGGGGTATTTTGTCCAGCATTTCTAAGCATTTCTAGATCATGCCATTGTAAAGCAGGGCAACCAATTACTCTGTACAATTTGAAATTGAAATTGAAACCGAGCTGGGAATTGTGGGCAGATGTTTCCCACTTGGTTCCCCACGAAAGTGGCTGATGGCGGGGGGCTTGAACTTCCCCGCGATGTCTTATACTCCCCAGTGATAGCATTGCATAAATACCATCCCAGAGGCTCTCCCTTGCACCGATTCCCCTGGTCAATCACCGCACTCGTAAATGCCTTTCCGGCTGATCCGGATTGGTCATGGGCAAAGTGTTGCCACCGCAGACGAACCACCCACGGATAAAATCTCACCCACAATCCCCACGCTCGTGGGGAGCAACGATGTGTGGGGTCAAGACTTGACGACGTATAATACTTGGAGCGCAGCCACCCCTCCATTTTCCCTACCATTCAATATCCGCAATCGCACTACGGAACATCCTGGATACATACACTATGGCCACAGACGAAAAGCCAACCGGCGAATATCGCCAATACCTGCCCGACCTGAATCTCACGCGATTCCAGGTGATGTGCACCCAGGACGCGCATGAATACGCACACGAGTTCAAGACCGGGAAGCAGCCCCCGTGGCTACATGCGCTTTATATGTATTGGTTGGAGCTGCTACAAGAGCCCTTCAAGGGTGTCACCACGGATGGTATGGCCTTGTACCGAAGCTAAAGTAAAGAGACCAATGCTAACTTCGACCGTCCAGGCAAGGTCCGCCCCGATCTCTTCACATTGCAAGATGAAGATGTTCCAATTCAGCAGATTGTGGATGCTACAAAATTAATGCTCGGTTTACTGGACGATAAGCAAAAAGAAGCCGTGAACTACCACATCGACTCCCCGCAATGGCGCACCTGGTCAAACCCGGAGTTCCTCCTCGCGCACAAGGGCGTGCGCCTGGATGAAGTCAATGCGCCAGTGCGCGATGCCGTTATGAACGTGTTGAAGACCACACTCTCACCGGAAGGTTATGCAAAGGCCGTGAGCGCCATGCGCATCAACCACTTCCTCGGTGAGCTGGTCAAGTCACCACGCGTGATGAACGAATTCTCCTACAACTTTGTTCTCTTCGGTCAACCTTCTACAACCCGACCCTGGGGCTGGTCCTTTTACGGTCATCATCTCTGCTTGAACATTTTCCTGTATAAGGGCCAAATTGTCGCGTCCCCCTGGTTCACCGGTGCTGAACCAAACGAAATCGACGCCGGTCCATATGCCGGCACCCGCATCATGCAAACGGAAGAGAAACTCGGTCTCCAGCTGATGCAGTCTCTCTCCGCCGAGCTGCAGTCCAAGGCTCGCGTCTTCGCTCTAATGAAAGATCCCGCCATGCCGCCGGGCCGTTGGAACAAGGATGACCAGCGTCACTTGTGCGGCGCGTATCGTGACAACCGCGAGGTCCCATACGAGGGCATTTTGGCCTCAACATTCAACGATGAGCAGAAGAGCCTGATGTACGGTATCCTCGAACAATATTTGCTCTATTTACCTGCCAAATCACGCGCCCTGAAGATCGAGCAGATTCGCCGCTGGGAGGCGGAGACTTACTTCTGTTGGATTGGTGGCTATGGCAACGAAGATCCCTTCTATTACCGTATCCAAAGTCCTGTCATTCTGGTCGAGTTTGATCATCACTCCGGCGTTTTCTTGAACAACGAGGAGCCGAAGAAGTTCCACATTCACACTCTACTGCGAACGCCAAATGCTGGTGATTATGGACAAGCGCTACGCGCACAGGTCCCTGCTATTGAAGGCCTGAATGGGAAGGAAATTGTTTGGTAGGTGACTTAACTTCCGGCGAAGGAAAGTTTTCCATGTATAAATTGTTGTGATGAATCTTGATGAAGCATTTTCCTTGCGATGAACACGCGGTGTGGTTGATTTATTTTCTCTTTCTTTTTCTATATAGATCCGTGCTACCTGTGGTTTGATACCTCTCTGATATTTATTTTTGAAGGTCTGCGCTACGGTCTACGAAGATATGATTGAATCTCAATTTATCAAAAGTGATAAACAAACTTGAAGTCTTTAGACAAAACTCCCCAAGTAGACAATTGAATTAGATACAGCTCCGCCAAGCACAACCTTAGAGCCCAGCCATTTGATTGAATTCGTTAGACGCCGGATAAGATGGAGGAAGAAGGTTTATGTAGTCCTCACTCCAAAAAATTAAAAGAAGTATCAGATGATAAGCGATAAAGTTGATCAATACACCACCAAGGAAGACCATATCATGAAATAGGAAAGGCGGGTAGAATGGGGAAAAAGGGAGGGTATAACATAAATGAACAGGGATTTCAGGTCACGGCAGAGTTTACTCCCTGTGAATCTGTCATGCGGCGTATATATCTCATGATTGACAGGGAGCCACCTTCGAGTAGTCTTTGATCAAGTGACCCTCAACTCATCGTGATCAGGGATCAATTCATAACCGCCCTCGGAGGGTAGGATATGTGCCGCGGCGATAATTGCGCCGGCACAAAAAAGGCCGGCGCACCAACTGATAGTGCAAAAGACCCAAGACTGGTCAAGCCGCCATCCAACAAAGAATCGATCTTCGTTATCGAATAGGTACGCCTACCGAGCCGAATCTATCAGTACTCCACCGAACCTCTGGCTTTATGCGGGGAATACATACCACTATTGACATGCTGGCCGCTTGAATCAGGGCAGATATTACAATCAAAATGCTGAGGATCCTCCAACCATTTTCACGGAGCCGCTTCCCGCCCCCGAGAATAATCATGTAGGTGACAATACTCATTCCCTCGAGAACAACAGCGAAGGACATGAGAAATCCCACAGAGCGCCACATGGAACAGAAATATCGGTCGTCGCCATGGCAGTCTTCTCGTTGTGGAAAACTCTCGCAGGTATCGGTGAGGGAGGAGCAGCGGCGGTGGAGGCCGTAAGAATAGTGGTGGGCGGGCTGGATCAGGCAGGGATGTTAAATCAGCTTCACTAGTTGATCGCAGGTCTGAGAACGCCCCAACTCACCTTTTCACTATGATAGCTGATCCATCGAGGGATGACGATCGAGGATATGGTGAGCGCAAAAGCTGTACAGATGGTAATTGTCAGAGGCTCCGCCGGTTTATCCTTGGCGCTGTCGGTGCTTGAAGAGGGATGGGGGATATTGGCGCTGGAACTTACAGGCGATGAAAATGACCAGAGTTCCTGAGTAAACGATGGTTTTGGTAAAAAAGCCGGTGTAGTTCCGGTCGGTGCCTCGAGGCACCAGGTGGAAATCCATGGAGGTTGGAGGTTGAGTCAAGAAGAGGAGGAGGTGCGATTGCGTAGGTGGGTTTCAAGGTGGGTGAGGTTGGCCCGTGCCACGGGCGAGCTCATCGACGTATGGCTGAGGCGGGGGAGGAGACGTTGGTTGAGATATCTTTGTACGGTATAGAGTTGTCCTCTCCAGTGCTTGGAAGCCTAGAGTGGAGAGAAGTATGAACATGAAGAAGTGTCTCGAGATTCCAAAGTGGAGGAAGTGGAGGTGCAACTGTTACTTCGACCCACACCTCCGTCACTCCCGTCAGACTCGTCCCACTCTCACAGTTCACCCACCCAAATCAAGGCAGCGGTCTATGCACCTGTCGATCTCTCCTCTTTTTGGGGGGGGGCATGAAATGCAGTCTACTTACAGATTGGCTTTGGATTCATATAGGATAGATAGGTGGAATAGAAATGGCTGTATAACCCCAGAGAAGTTCCTTCATGTCTACATGTAAGCCAATATAACTCACCAGTTAGTACTGATAGTGAGGAACTAGGTTTGAGGCCACTCTTCCTTTGTATTTGAACAGCTTTTTGATGTGTGACGTGTTTGCGCACAATCATAGAATCAGCTTGTGGTGGCACCTTGGGGGGTGGTATTGAAATCCTATAGTGTCAGATATCAGGTAACTAATGGAGTCTGGAACTCTTCCCCTGCTTTCTTCGTTACGAGCTACGTCAAGTTGTACCCTGATCAGGCAGAATAGCAAAATTCGTAACAAGGAGAACCCCCGAAAGCAACAGAGGGTCTCTTGGAAAAGCCGTGATCATTAGAACTCAATCCAGAAAAATAGACTTAATATACAAGAGGGGGACATGTGTCCGACACAAGAAAAAAGAGAAACGGGGACAATTCAAAAAAGAAAACAGAGTGGGCAAAAATATCTGCCACATGATTTAGCATAAATACCTACTCAAGGAACCAATGTAATAGCGTCGAGGCACTACCTCAGAACGAGAAAAGACAAAGGACAAACGCCAATTAGATCCATGCCAGGACCTTGCGCCGGATAAATTCATTGCACTTCAATCGATTCATTCCTCGCGCTTCTGCTTCTGCTGTAGCATCGCACGGAAATCGTCATTGCTCTTTTTAGGCATTCCACTCTCGCCGCTCTTGTCGTCAGGGGTAGTATCCATTTGATCATTATTGGGTGGCGGCGGTGCGGCCATGGCCCGCCTCAGGCCCAGTCCTCCGCGACGACCTGCATGGCCCCCACGAGCTCCGGGTTGTTGGGGGCGCTTGATAGGGCCAGAAGGTTGGAGGCTAACCTTAGGCTTCTCCGGTTTGATGGACGTAATTCGATCGGTCTTCTTCTCGGCTTTCAGTGCCATCAACTCCGCCACTCCACCGACGTGAAGTGCCCGACCCGGGGCAATCTCCTTCCCTTCCAGTGCCAAAGCCGCCTTGCCGGCGTCTTGCACGTTGGCATATTCGACGATGGCACCTTGGTGGTCCGGCCTCAGGGAAATCTTGATTAACTGTCCGAAAGGCTCTACCATGGCCTGAATGCGTGCCTCATTGACCGTATCGGGAATATTCATCAAAGCAAGTGTACGTTCGCGATGGTGACTAACAGTATGGCTATGCACAGCATTTGATCCATCGCCATTAACTTCGACAGATGGCAACCTGCCAGCGCCAGAGATATAGGTATGCGTCATGCGCTTGGCATGAGGAACACTCTTCGTCACCACGAGGGCGCGAGAGCCAAACGTTTCGTTGTTCATCGAGAGAGCAGCCTCGGCTTCCTCCTTGGTGGAAAAAATTACGAAGCAGTATCCCATCTTTCGGCCATTATTGTCCCGTGGCATGGACACCTTTTCAACAGTTCCAAATCGTAGAAAGAGTTCTTCGACATCCTCCTCGTTCAGTTTGAAATGTAGGTTCTTGCAGTGAATCTCCCGGCCTTCTTCCGTGGGGCCGGAGCGAGATTGCTTGTTCATAGGATCCGAAATCTTCGCACTAAGCTTATAGCCCTTGTCAAGAACAGTATTGTCAAGTTCGGTGGCATTAAGGGCGGCCGCAGGCGAGGAAAACTGAAGATAGCAAAATCGTCGACTGGTTTTAAACTTGAGCGAAGGAAGACGCACATCGACAATCTCGCCATATTTGCTAAATAGTTGACGAATGGAATTCTCATCGGCGGTCGGGGGAAAGTTGGTGACCCAGAGAGTCGAGCTTGACTCAAGCTGCACTTGGATTATATTGTCATTGAGGAGCTTCTGATCACGGGCTAGGGCTCCCAGAGCGTCTTCTTTGGCCTCAAACTCGACGTGCGCAGTTGAGTTCTCCTCTTCGCCAGTCAGAATCTTCACGCTGTTGATGGTGCCATAATTCCTGAAGAACTGTCGAACCTGAAGCTCTGTCACCCCCCGCGGGAGGTTTTTGGCCACAACTGTCGCGTTCTCACGATCACGGCTGGGAGCTGGAGCGGAGGTCGTCTCTTCTGGGACCTGTTCGTCGCCACGAGCTTTCTTATTTGTCGGTTCACCGTTGGCATCAATCTCATCCTCTTCGCGCTTCCTCTTTTCCGACGAGGAGGCCTCGGCTTCAGCAGCCGCCTCCCATTGTTGTTGCTGCAAATTTTGAGCTGCCGCGGCTTCGCGAGCCTCATTTTCTCTGCGGGCGTTGACAGCCCTCACGGCCTTTCGAGTCTCAATAACAGCAAGCTGAAGCTCGTCAGAGTCTTCGTAGTCTTCGCAATGAGCAATATAAGTTTGCACGATCTTCTCCGGCCAGTCGAGGTCTGTCCGCTTAATGGCCTGTTTCAGTACAGCAGTCGCATAGCTTGGGCTGGGAGTTCGTCTCGCTGCGTCGACAGTCGCTTCGCCTAGCACAAATTTCCTCCAGCAAATGAGTTCCCAGCCATAGTAGACAAGCCAAAACTCGTAGCTATTGCCACGGCGTGGGATGAGGTCCTTGAACTTCTCTCTGGCGCTATCCCAGCTGCCGCTTTCGCTGAGATACCGAATATAGATGCGTTCCAAGCGGAAAAGCGGATCGCCTTGGTATGACTGACCATACTTCTTCTCGCCTAGCTCTTGCACACTTTCCATTGCGGATAGGATGCCGACTTGCGCAACGTCTAGATCCTCATCGGTCGAGTCTGAGAAGAAAGCACGTCGACGAAGATAGCTGCACCAAGTAGTGTGTACTTTCAAAACTTCCTCCATGCCTCCAGCATCTAGTAGACCTGTGCTGGTAGCCTTGTGCTTGATATTGGAGATTTTGGAGAACGATTGACCTTCTCGCTCTGAACTCAAAAGATATTGAGACCAAAGGTTACCGGACCAGGGGCAATGACGTGTTGCACGATCCAGGGTTGCAATTGTAGTGGTAGAAGCATGGCCATGCATAGCTTGATCAATAAGAAACATGACATAGTCTTCCCAAAGAGAAACATCTGTGGGAAAGCGCAAGACTGCTCGTTGGTAGACAGCATTGACAAGCTCGAAGTGGAATAGATGGAAGCCATTCCGCCGTCCAGCCACTGGACGCTTTCGGGCGAGTTCGGTATCGATGTACTCTGAGTACGCTGTCCATTCGAGAGTCTTATCACCAGACTTCTGAGCCTTTTTCAATTCAGACTCGGATTTCTCTCGTGTTTCATAGAGACCCTTGGCTTCCGAGGCAGCGGCGACTGTCTTGGCCATGATTTCTTCGTAGTTGGCGGGGCCATAATGTTTAGAAATGAAGCCAGAAAATTTCTGGAATGACTGGTCCCACTCGGCATGAGGGGTCTGCAGCCGGGTGTCCCACAGGTTTTTGAGATTGTTGATTTTCCCAATTCGTTCTTGAGAATTGGGAGAAGCCCGGTCAATGTCGTTGTCAAGAACCTCGAGGAACCTATCCCAGACGCCTTCAACATCGTTGATCATCCATTTGGTAGCTTCCGCAGCTCGTTGCCAGACGTCCAAGACCAATTGCCAGCTGAACACTTCGCGACCTATCATTCGATCTTCTTCGGTCCATTGGCCAGGCCCATGCTCATATGCCTCTTTGTATAAATGGAGCACCCAGTCACCATAGATTTTCCAGAGTTCGGTGCTCCCAAACTCCTCTTCGACTGATCGTTGGCATAGCTCCATAACAGCAATACGCTCAGTTACTGTATGAGCCAGCAGAGTTTCGTCTGCGATCCATTCAGCCCAAAGATCTTGACCCATGGCGAAAAGTTTATCCATCTCCTCGCGAGCTATCCTCAGATCATTCAGTAGGTCGTAGCGACGCGGGTCGCCATGGATACCTGGGCGATTGGGGGGATAAACGTGGTTCACGAAGCCTGTGTGTAGGATACCGATGAATTTAACGTGCGCGTCATAGGTGTGCGGATTTTCCTGTATGATATTGAATGCTTCTGTTGCCAGGCGCTGCGCGTCCGGGTCCAAAGATGTTTGTCCGTAGCCCCTGCGCGCATTTTCACGAGGACCTTCCGACATGGCGATATCGAACGAGGTGCGCGGGGTAGGGGTGTTGTGGTTGATCGGGTTCACGTGTGGATGGATGGTTGACGGGGACAGCTGACTCTCGTACGACTCGGTGCTGCGGAGCATGCTCGGAGCGTTTTGCCGTTGCGGCTGATGATGCTGCAATGCAGCTAAGTCGGCCAGCGTATCCATCCCAGGTGTCGATGCTTGTCTTAAATGCGGCGGCAATTCAGTCGTAGAGGGTACACCATTGCCGGTAACTTTGGGATTGGGGTTGGCCGCGGGCGGGGATGATTCGGGAATCCCAGTAGTCGGGACATAGACGTGCTGCGCTAAAGGCGAGGAGGTCTTCCCTTTGCGAGCGGGACCCGACCGAGCTCTTTGAATGACTTTATGGGGAGATGGCCCTGCAGCGGGGGTCGGTGCGTTATTCGACGTAGGACCGGGCACGGGAGTCGAATTTCCAGACTTTGTATTCGAGTCCGGAGAAAGCAATGAATTGATATCCATCTTGCAAATCAGAGTCCGCGACTGGCGCTGGACAAGACAAGGAAGGGAAGGGTGACAGAGGGCAAAGGAATGTCAAAGACCAGATGTCACGGATAGTGCTGGTACAGCAGAGATCCAGTTTAGTCGGCGAGCACGATATTTCTCAACGTGACGTCCATTCCTCCATCGGCCAACACAAGCTTGTGATCTGATCCCGCCTCGTCGTACCGGTTTCCGGGTTCACTGATAGGGTTCGCGCGACACCGATGGGGTTGAAGGATATTCAGTCTCGTTGCCGGATATCGAGGCGAGGCTGGTGGGGATGGTGAGTTGGAAATGGCGAAAAGGAAGGTGAAAGAGAGAGAGCGCGGGAGGAGGCCGAAGCTTCTTGGCCGATCCAGATACGGAATTCGACAGAGAGGAAATATCGGCAGGACGAGAAGAAAGGGATAGAAGCCACAGGCTAGAGTGGCCTGGGAATCTAAGTGGGGGGAGGAGGATGAAGGAGGGAGGGTAAAAGGTGCCGGTGAAGGACAGGAGGAGAGGAAGAGAGAGAGCACTGAAGGCCCTGAAAGAGGAAGACTAGTGGACCTTCGCAGGTGGAGATGACGGTGAAGGAAGAGCGTGACGAGGGAGGGGGGAGGAAAAGAGGAAATCAAGTGGGAGGTAGCAACAGTCCAAGTTCCTTAAAGTGAAGGGAATCTACGCAAAAATTGTCTTTGAGTCTCTATTTCTCTCTACAGCCAAATCTTATACGTTCGTGGGGGGAGGAAGAGGAAGCACCTGCAGTTGTTCACTGCCACTGATCGATCACGTCGCGCCTGCAGGGCCCACCTGATTGTGGTGGCCTCAGGCGCCTCAGGCGCCTCAGGCAGCTGATTCCTGTAGCCTCAGGCAACTACGACTGGTGACAAACACCACTCCCGCAATCCAAGCAAGTTCGACCTTTTTTCCCGCATCGTCCTCTACTCCAGCCAGATCAACAACACTCCACTCTGTGGCCACAATGGGTGCTGTCTATCCTTCTGGACAGTTAGTTCGGGCAGGTGAGTTCCTGTTATAATTGACAGCCATCGCGATTGAAATAAATTCATCCCATACTGACCATTCAATCAAGCCGCCCGGAATCGTGTCTCGTGCGTCCCCCGACGGACATTGACCTCGACAACTGTTTGCCGCGCCAACAATGACGCTGGTAATACCACCATCCCTCCTCCCGGCGAAAAGAAGAAGAAGTCTTCCCTGCTCTCCTCCGTGAAGAATTGGGTTCTTGGTGAAAAACCCAAGGCCGCCCGTACTCCATCCGCTCCCAAGCGGGAGGAAGCTGGTTTGGGTGCGAACTCGATTTTCGCCGACGACGTTAAAGCAACATCGGGTCCCACCCCGAGCCGGAAGAAGGAACAGATTCAACAGCGGGACTCCGAGCAGGCCGACGTTCCATTAGAACAGCGGGACAAGAAACGCCTCCAACTTGCTCTGAACCCGAACCCCCGAGCTCAACTTCGGTGGGAAAAGAAGATGGTCAACCGGGAAATCAAAAAGGGCGGCCGAATTTCCAGGAAAGTTCAGATTGCGCGTACAGAGCGTGAATCTCTCTCGAAGTCACACTGGTTCAAGACCTCGGTCAAGAAACTGGGCCCCTTGGCCCGCCAAATCTCTGGCAAGAGCCTCGATGAGGCCATCCTACAGATGCGTTTCAGCAAGAAGAAGGCCGCTCAGGATGTCCTTGGTCATCTGGAACACGCGAAAAACGTCGCCATGGTCCGTGCCGGCATGGGCCTGTCGGCCACCGAGGAGTCCGACAAAAAGCCCGTCACGGTCACTCTCAAGTCCGGCGAGCGCAAGGAGATTACCGACCCTACGAATATCTATATCCAACAAGCCTGGGTCAACCGTGGCCCTTACGGATTCGGTATGGACCACCGTGCCCGTGGTCAAATCAACCGCCTCCGTCCTCCGGCCACTGGTATTACCGTTGTGCTGAAGGAAGAGAAGACCCTCATCCGCGAGTGGCAGGAGCGTGAAGCCGATGCATTGCGGAAGCGGACAGCCAAGCTCTGGACCCAGCTTCCCGATCGGAAGATTTCTGCTCAAAACCAATGGTACAGCTGGTAATTGGCTGAGCATCGATTCCCCATTGGCGTTTTCCGTTCCGTTGCGTTGTATTATTTACATCCGTGTGCCCATCTTAGCTGGAACCGGTTTTTGTTGTTTCTGTTGCCCCTTGGTTAGGATGTGAAGAGGATTTTTGGCATTTCCAGTAGAGAAAGCCGGGCTTGTCAGCCCATGTACAATATGATCAATACCATTCTATGGAAATCTTCATCGGACCTGATACTATTCACTATACGTCCCGCCATATACCAATACTATATACCATATCCCTTATTATCATTTACTTAGAGAACGATTCCCCTCCACCTTCACGATGACAGGAATTACACCCCCAGTCTGCAAAGGAAACCTCCGATGGCCAACCACTTCCAGGATACTCGTAATAGCCCCGGAATGCGCTGTCAGTGAGAGAAAAACATTATCATCGCTAGCAAAGATATCACACAACAATTCGAAAAGACGCCTATTGCGGTCTTCATTGGACTCGCGCGTCTTCGGATCCCACAGCAAATCCTCTTCTGTGAAATCCGCTTCGAATTGATACTGCGGAAACTCGGTCGCAATTGTAGAAGCCGAAGAGCGGCGGTCACATGTGTGCTCACCCATAGTCTCGCGTAGGAGCTGTATTCCAATCAGATTTGTCTTCACTCTATAGCTCATTGTTAATTGACATATGCAACTTACTTCTTTGATGACTGGTCGAAAAGGCTTGGTGAGCGGCATATCCAACCCATCAAATGTAACCTGGGCAGTTGCGCAGCATCGGATCAACGGGCTCACGTAGTATGATTCCGGGGTCGGGACTTTATGTTTGAGTTGTTCCTCCCAGGCTGCGCGTGCAGTTTTAGCTTGAGAGATACCTACGTCCGTCAGAGGGGCATCAGCCCAAGTTCCATATTCGTCGCCGTCTAGCAGAGACCAGTACTCCTGTAAATTGAATGAGCCATCTGGATTTCATCAAATGCAATCTTCCTTTTTGTGGGAAAGACGTACGTCCCATGCTTTGGTGCCATATCGCTTCTCGGCAACATTGTGGACGCCTTCACCGTGTCGGCCCAGGAAGAGGACTTTATATTGGGTATTTGGCTCCGCTTGGCTATTCAGACGCTGAATCTCCTTGCTGAATTTTTGCCATTGGCTATGTTCCTTGGATTCCTCGGTCTCTGAGCCATACGCGCGGCGAATGAGACCAAAGTTCGATCTTGCCTGGGATGAGGGTGAGATGGATTTGACCTAGCCCCTCCCCGTACTTGTACTTACATAGTCGAATGTATCCGGGTTAGTGGATGGGTCATCCTGAAGAAAGTACCCAGTCAACGTAGATAATTTGAAAGATGTTGCTTTTCGCATGGTGTAGTATTAGTAGCGAAGTGTTGAAGAGCTGGTTGGTATGCCCCTATATAGACAGGATAATATCGGCCAGGTGGGGCTTTCTCGTCAGGCTCAGGCTCAGGCTCAGTGACTAATCAGCGCTACTTAACTAGTTAACTAACTAGTGAGCATTCAATATCACTCAATAGTTACTATCTGATGTTTTCTGTTCAGTAGTTGTCTTCAATTAAATCAATAGCTTTTCTTAAATCACTTGCAATTCCACTTACTTACAGGCAGATTGGGGTTTATTGAGTTCCGGGGTTGCTTTTTAGGAGGATTGGTTTCGGTTTCGGCTAATTAGTGGCCTACAGCATGTATTTGACAAGCTTCAACTATACAGAGCTGAGTCAAATTGACAATAAAGCTTTCGATCAATTACAGGGTACTACCGCTGAATGTAAGCATTGTTAAAGTTGTCATAAACTTCGGGAGTCGCCAGTAAACTTAAAGGCTCATTATGAGGTAACCTACGCAAGCCTACTTATAGATGGGCATTTAACTTGTTAGTTCGCCTTTAGGAAGAACTCAAAACCTCTGGTTTCTTTGACTATCTTTCGATTTGGAATCTCTATAGCTACGATGCCAGCACAACAAGAAAACCACAACAGCCGAGGCGATGATGCACAGGATGATCGTCGCAGTTTTCTTATGAACCTGCCTCTATCTATCAAGATGTACACATATTATGGTGAGCCACAATTCTTCGACATACTCGACACCGAGTACGCTCTTTCGGACTCCTCAGGCACCGGAAGCGAGTTTCTGCTTTTTCACGCGAGTGAAAAGACCATCAATACTATCATGAACCCCCAAAGCAGCCGCTGCATTGCCAAGTTCTGTTCATCGTTTGATACCCAAGAGCAGCTTCTACTCGTCAAAATACCTTGCTCACTTCATACTGCAGCTTGCGTTGAGATGAATGATATGATCAAGAAGTGCCTTATACCTATGGGTTTATCCAGCGCTGTCCAGGGATATCCTTGCGCGATTGTTAGATCAAGTCCCATAGATACCCGGGGAAAGCAGCCTGATTATTGCTGGGGACCGAAGAATAAACCTCCCTATATTCCAAGCACCCCATCTGTCACCTTCGAGGTTGCATACTCGGAGTCAGAGTCCAAGCTCACTTCCGATGCACGATTCTGGCTGAGCCCTGGCCATGGCAATGCCAATATATGCCTCACACTTCAAATCGATCAGTCGCGGCCAGAGATTAAAATTAGGCAGTGGCGAAAGTCCAGTAAAACCAGAATCAAGTGCTCTCAGACTATCCGGATTACCAGAAAGGGACAAGCGCTGGATTTCCGTGGGCATCCACTGACGATTCCATTCGAAGGTCTATTCCGTTGCAAGTCAAGTCGCCCAGAGGCGGGAGACCTCGTCATTTCAGAATCTCACTTGAAGGAGATGGCTAGGATGATTTGGCAAAAGCAGGGCTGGTAGCTGTTATGTTGGATCTTTTCGTATTATTAGTTTTGGTGCTCTTAGGAATTGTAAAATATTTCGGTGCTTTTGCGCTCGCTCCACATCCTCCCATACCATACTATAGAGTGCGGCAGCTCTTTATGATTTGTCCATCTTAGAACGGTTATCAATTCCGCCGACTAATCTGGCCAAGCGATTGTCTACGATTTTTACTTAAGTGGAATGTAAATCCAAGATCTCATAGGGTCATGACTGCTTTTGTTTATTGTAATCCGTATATATATGACCGAGATTCTAAAGCGATTATCGTCAATTCATGCTGGGCTCTCCAGATACCCATCTTCCTCCAAGCTTCGAACTCTAGCCTAATGCAAACGCAACGTGATCACCATGGTCTCTCTGCGAGGCTAGGCTATCTTTATCTATGACAAGAGAACCACATGATTATCATGCTCCAACCTCACGGGCTATAGGCGAAAATGCTGCAAATTGCTTGTCCTAAAGCTGATACAGCTGGAGGCCTTTCTTTGCAGACATCATGTGGGCGCCACAGAATGACAGACAGTTGAACATCAATTGCTCAGACCGAGAGGCAAATGCTGGCGATACCGCCGAAAACAAGGCACCAGAGATTGTCGAGACAACGCTTGAAAATAACCCGCCAAGTTGACTGGTAATCGAGCGAACAATTTGCCCAGTTGGAATAGCTTGAGATGCGATTCCATGAGTAAGCGATAGTGAGCGCGACGAGCGTTGGGCCAGGCTTTGCTTCGGTCCATGATTTGGCACTGTAGATATACTCTCCAGTGGCTGATTGACTCCTTGCGGAGTTGGCTTGTGGCTGGGTCTTGAGATGGCCAGGGTATTGGGATTGCAGAGTCCTTGGGAGTACTGCTTTTGGTCGGAGTGGATGCGGGTGCGGCCTGGCTCGGAGGTCTCCGTAAGGCGGGAAGGCATCCCAGTGTTGGGGGGCCGAACTTGCAGAATTGCTTTGAGTGAATTGCCTGTACCCGAGCTTGTCGTTGGCGAAACATTTCTGTTGTTTCTGTCCTTTGAAAGCACATTCGCAGGGCCAAGGGTGCGCGAACGCGCTGCGGGCTCGCGGCTTGCCTTGGCAGATTGAAGAGCACTTGGCGGTCGGCACGAATTCGCGTGACCTAGTGCTCTGTTGCACTTTCCGGCAGTCTGATTTACATGTAGGACACCAGATGAGCTGTCCTGCGAGTTTTGACCCGGTACACTGCTGCGTCGTTTGCCAATTGGCAACAAAACAGAAGTAGTGTACTGCCGATCCTGACCCGCAATATCGCCATGCTTCGTAGCCTTGACAGTCGGCGAAACAACAAAGGCGTTGTTTTGCCGATCGTGGCCCGGGACATTGCTTTGTCTCGTGGCCCGAACAGTTGGCAGAATACCAGACGTGTTTCGATCTTGGCCTAGAACATCGCTCTGCTTCGATGTCCTGACAGTCGACCAAGTAAAAGTGTTGCGTAGTCGATCTGGAGCCGCAACATCGCTTTGCTTTGTAGCCCTGACGGCCGGCAAAACACCACATGGGTTTTGATCGTGGCCCGGGACATTGCTTCGCTTTGGTGTCCTGACAGTAGGGAGAACAGCGCATAGGCCCCGTGATGGATCGTGTTCCGGGGAACTGCTGATTGATCTCTTGATCATCTTGGCTGCGAGGCGTGGAGCCAGTGAAGGATCGTGTCCGGGTACACCGGATTGGCGCGTATCTGGAAGAACTGGAGCATGAAGCATTGGTTGACGCGGTCGTTCTTTGACATTGGTGGTCAGTGGAACGTCGCTGACTCCAGCACGAGCAGCGGCCTTTTCCAGACAGTTGCACTAGTCATGAATCAGCATTCTCGTCTCTAAAATGATGTGGGTTAAGGAAGAATTCATGCTTACCCTCTTATGCTGCTTCTTGTGCTTCTCACAAGCACCATATTTGCGAGCCTTGATGTAGTTCTCTTTCTGCGCCTGGGAGCGAGGCTTCTGCTTCTTTGGCAGGTTGGTAGTCGCATTCATGTTCAGGTCAAGAACCATTTCAAGGCTCCCAGTGCCAGCGCTAGAGGCGGAGGCGGAGACAGGCGTGTTCGCAGGGCTTTCAAAGCTTCCAGGCTGAGGAGAAATGCTCCCACGCATGCAATCCGACCAGCTTGGGGAAGAGAAGCTGGTATTCGAATCGGAAGACATGTCCAGATCGCGGGCGGTGGCATCGCACAATCGCTGGAGGTGCAATTCAATGGCGGCTTCGCGGCGCTTTTCTTTGATAGAAGTGGCACGAGGGTCGGCGGCGGCCTGCGTCTCAACCATCTGGCGGAAGGAAACCCCATTGTCGTAGGGCTGGTAAGCATTGAACATCTCATCGTCGAAGATCGGAGTATCCGGCATCATTCCGAAGACGGGGGACTGGTCGGCCAGAAATTGATCATCGGAGGTTCCATAGTTGATCATGTCAGGGAAAGCGGATTGAGAGAAGTCCGGCAGGTCATTTCCGAGCGTTTCAGCATCGTATGGAAGACTCATGTCGGGCGAGACGGTGGCAGAGGCGGAATAGTCGTCGCCATAAGCCACCGGGAGGTCGAGGAATTGCTCGAAATCTACCCAGTCATCAGACTGGGTCTGGACATCTGTGAAGAATAGCTGATCTCCGAGAGACGCCATGATGTCGGGATTGGAGGGGTGTGTATCTTTAACGTGAAGGGGGGTTGAAGAGTTGAAGAGTTGGGTGGGTATACAGGAATGGACACTGTAACCGTTCAGAGAATTAATGAAAGACTAGGCGGCCCCGGGGCTCAAGGCCGTGAATCCTAATTGTCAAGTCGAAAGCCGAAGGGACTCCGAAAGGAAAAGAAAGAGAAAGAGAACCTCAGGCTGGCGGTGCTGGACATTATAATCTCCAGCACCGCCAGCCTGAAGCCTGGGCCGGAGGGGCGCTTTCCCTCTTCAGGGTCCCCGACTTCCCACTAGTCCTGATTGGGAGCCCGACGCGGAGTCTAAGCCCCCAGCGATGAGTCAAGGGCAAACACGAGGAAGCGCACAGGGCTGCTTTGGCTCCCTCTGGTTGGTCTACTGGCTTCGACTGGGGTCTCGGGGTGGCTCATCCCCAGTCATTGGATTGCAATTATGCTACATTGATTTTGCTTATGACGATCTATCCATTGAATTTCTTTTTTTCTTCTTTTTTTTGGTCCCTGCTTGCCCCACTCCGTTTGCCCTACAGTCCAGTATGGCAGTACTCTGTACTAGATATGCACATACTCGTACTCGCCAGAGACGGGATTAAGTTATACTCCATCATTCAAGGTTCTCTTCTGACGCCATCCACAGGTGAAGATAACATCCCCGCAGTTCGTGCATACGGTGATCAGAACCTTAACTTCCAGGTTTTTGCGCAGCTTTTGCTCTCGGTTTTTAATTTTCATAGCTATATACTGGCAAGACACGGATGTCTGTCACTCACTGCAGGGGTTCTACTGAATAAACAGTGGCGGACTCGGTCAATGTGTGACAGGGGCCAGTGGAACAGCTCATCCCGTAAACTTGACCTATTCCAGGCATTAGAAGGTAGTACATGATACTACCAGTAGCACGTTTACATTCAGTTCAATCTACAGGATTTCAGGGCATTTCCAAGGTCGTTGGCAATGATCTTGCAACGAGCCCGCCTGCCGGTGCTTTTCATCCCCAGGGGAATTGAGGCTCTCACTAATAGTATTTGATCTACTCAGAGCGGCTGGGGGTCTAGCAGAGACTCGGAGATATAGACCATCAGGTACTAGTGCTAGCAGTGAACAGGACTGTCTAGGAGGTCCATTACTTCAAGTTCTAGTACTATTAGTAGTACTACTATTACTACTATTACTACTACTACTACTACTACTATTACTACTACTACTACTACTACTACTACTACTACTACTACTACTACTACTACTACTACTGTAGCCTGA